>JABCJZ010000243.1:0-135030 GCA_013184445.1 Fusarium sp. NRRL 53497 | reverse complement strand
CCACGCGACCCTCCCTTAACTCTACTGCGGGCACGCTCTCGCTAGCAAATCCTCTCAAAATGGCAGACCAACACGAGGTCGATCTCGACTCTATAATCGACAGGCTACTCGAGGTGCGAGGTAGCCGACCTGGCAAGCAAGTTCAGCTCCTTGAGGCCGAGATCCGTTATCTCTGTACCAAGGCTCGTGAGATTTTTATCTCCCAGCCCATTCTCCTCGAACTCGAGGCTCCTATCAAGGTATGTTCTTAGCCATTATTCTGGCCGCCTCAGTTTGAGAAGTGGTGTTGGGAACTCGACGCTTCTGCTGTGGATCTTGCACAAGCAGGAGAAATATTTTGCTGACTTGCCCGTGCTCTGTTTAGATCTGCGGTGATATCCACGGACAGTACTACGATCTCCTCCGGCTCTTCGAGTACGGTGGCTTCCCTCCTGAGGCCAACTATCTCTTCCTCGGTGACTACGTCGACCGAGGTAAGCAGTCTCTTGAGACCATTTGCTTGCTCCTTGCCTACAAGATCAAGTACCCCGAAAACTTCTTTATCCTCCGAGGCAACCACGAGTGCGCCTCCATCAACCGTATCTATGGCTTCTACGATGAGTGCAAGCGTCGCTACAACATCAAGCTGTGGAAGACCTTTACCGATTGCTTCAACTGCCTTCCCATCGCCGCTATCATCGACGAGAAGATTTTTACCATGCATGGCGGTCTGAGCCCCGATCTCAACTCCATGGAGCAGATCCGCCGGGTTATGCGCCCTACTGATGTGAGTGAACCTGTGTTGCGCCGAGGCTGAGGCGCAAATTGCTCGAGTGAGGCGTACTGACGAATCTCCAGATTCCTGACTGCGGTCTTCTCTGCGATCTCCTATGGTCTGATCCCGATAAGGACATTACTGGCTGGAGCGAAAACGATCGTGGTGTCTCTTTTACATTCGGTCCTGATGTCGTCTCACGCTTCCTTCAGAAACACGATATGGATCTTATTTGCCGAGCTCATCAGGTTGTCGAGGATGGCTATGAATTCTTCTCCAAGCGCCAGCTGGTCACACTATTCAGCGCGCCCAACTACTGTGGTGAATTCGACAACGCTGGTGCGATGATGAGCGTTGACGAGAGCTTGCTGTGTTCTTTCCAGGTGAGATTCGCCAACAATTGCTTCGATAATGCGATACTAACGAATTGTCCCATAGATCTTGAAACCCGCTGAAAAGAAACAAAAGTATGTTCCAAACGCTCTTGGCAGCACAAGCACGCCAATCACCTCCCCTCGCAAGATGAAGAAATGAAGAATTTATACCAACAATTTGCTTTCAACAGGTTCGGCCGACGTTAAATGATCGCCTCGACTGAGGTGGACGACCACAGCGACGAAGAACGAACGACTCGACCCGAGATTTGTCTCGATCGAAGCGCACCCCCAATCTCCGCCGTCTCGCAGCTAGCCTTGCCACCAGCGGTGGCAGGGAATGTTGGTTCACTGGGAGGGTGACGGAACTCAAGAGGCGCCTGACCGCGACGCTGACTTTTGCGAAACCCGAATCGTCTCTAATGCCTATATGCGAACTTGATAACGACAAACGGCTGTTTCTTAGCTCCACAGATAAAACATTGACAAAACCTGTTTTTTGAGTTGCACACGCACACAGTTCTCGGATTCCATGCATGATCCACGGGACAGACGATCTCATTTGCTATATTATGTCTGCTCCGCGTAGGCTGGCCCGTGGACATACGCAGTTCGAGACGCTGATATTTCTCTCACCTGATTTCTTGTGATGACGAGGATAATCCATCGACGGCTAATTTGTCTGGCTGGGAGCGTTTTAACGGTCATGTTGCATTTCATGGATGAGGTTTGTGTTGTCCTGTTCGTTGCTAAAGGGCAACCACTGTATACGTTTTGTGCTTTTAGATGGATTTGGTGGGAGTGGGAAGGGGCAAGGGGGAAGGGGGTAAAGCGTTGCTTGATTTTGGCGAGGGACGGCTGAACTGGCGGAAGCGAAGAGGATTAGGATTAGGATGCTAGAACGAATGGTAATTGCTGTACGAATTGTAATGAAGCTGTGTGTCGTAGTACATTGCTGGAACTCGAGGTTTAGAAAAGTGAAGATGACGACTATATAACTATGTGAACTATAAGAGCAGGCATTGCCTTGGTTGACAAGTCGTCTGGCGTGTAAGTTTAAGTGTATCTATTTATTTATTCATGAACGAGGATTTTGCACAAGTATCAGTCTGGTGGCGTTCTCAATTCCAATGCTGTGAGTTAGCACAAGCCATCATGAGCCTTAAGTGCAGATGATATTTATCTACTGACAATCCTCACATTTCTTCTCCCCCACCTCAGTTGGCTTGTCTTCCACTGCCTCCTCATCCTTCTTACTTTCTTTCTTCTTTCCATGATCTCTGTCCACATGACCTAGATCTCTTCCTGGTTCAATGACGTCTCTCACTCTCCTCTTGAGCTCCTTCGTCTCAGGGAATCCTCCATCCTCACGTCTATCCCAGAGGGTTTTTGTAGAGGCTGTCTCTGCACCAGGAGCTTGATGTGTGATGGCCACGATGAATGTTCCACCCGCGGAAGGCTGAAGAGCGACTTCACCTAGACCTGTTGAAAATGTTGAGAGGAGTTCTTGGGCGTACTGAGGCACACGTTAGTGTTTCATCCAATCTCTATACATAATGAACATACATAGGCAGCTCGTAACATCCATTTACACTGCGTGCAAAACTGGATAGAAACGCGGGGAAGAGGCGTTTGCATCGACGCCTGGCTTGCCATTCTTTTTTTCTTTCCTTTTCCTCGTGCTCACTTGCTGGTTCGATGTTATGCAGTCGTTTCCGGGAACGTCGTGGTCTGTTCTTGGCTTGGCTGGGTTTTGGTTTTGACTTTTTGCTGAGGCGTTGGGGTTCAAAGCTTGAATTTCGGCTATTAGTAACAACTTAGTGATACTGTATTTGTTAGTGGCGATCTTGATATGGGTGGTTTATGAGGAGGATCGAGTGAGAGTAGATATGAATGGAAGATTTGGAATATGAGTGTTGAGATGTGCTCTACATAGATAAGGATTGATGGTGGCCTATTGCTATGGGTGAGTGAGTTTAGAGTTCTCTATTTGCCCCTCCAGCTGTTAAGTAATGTCATGCGATGTGATGTGATGTCCAGCCAGTCATGTCCATATGCAAGCCCCGCGGTCGAGAACGCCATCATGTCGGCCCCGGTGATCCACTCTGTGCATCCTGCTTTACCCTCAGCCTCACCTGCAGGACCACAGGGCCAGGAATAGATATCTCTTTTCGTCTAGTAGATTTGATATAATGTTAGAACTTATATAGATAAAGAGTATAACCTTTGATGTTTAATGATCTTATTCGTATTGATATAATGGCATTGAGTGCCCTGCCTTTGCTTAAGGCTTTCGTCTTCTGTATATGCCCCCTAGCGAAAGGTAAACAATGCGAACTTGGTCGGGTGGGGTCGGAGAGCGCAGAGTCGAGCCCTGAAAACGGCTGCAAGTCGTTGTAGATTTCAAAGAACAACCTATATTACAAGGTAGTGACGGAATGCATCGAGCCAGGATATCATCAACATGATGGTTTAAAGTTAAACATCTACAAACATTCGTATCTCGCAGCGTCGACGTTGATAGATGATGGAAGAATAAAAGTCGTCAAATCATAGACAAAATGTATATTGACTTGGGAAACGTACACGACATTGGATGGAAATGATACCTAGATGATAACAGAAAGATGATAATAAAAAAGGGGAATTATTACATTCGCGCAAGAGCCCGATCCATAAACCGTTTCTTCAGACCCAGACCCAGACCCAGACCCGTGGTAGTGGTGCTTCAACCTCTCCCCTCCCCTATCGTAAGTGCGCCTCATAGCAACATCCATGTCTCATCCAGCAGGAAGAAACATAACATGCGCCGAGACAAAATTAAAACTGCCGTCGTCCAGTCCAGTCCAGCCTCCCCGTCAACTATGGCTCCCTTGCTCTCGCTGTTGGCTTTTGTGACCCGTTCAATGGTATTCCGGGGTATCTCGATCTGGGTCCCTGTGGTACAGCTGAATCCTATGGGTATAAGCATGGGCATTCTCCCCTCTTCTCGCGCTTCGCTTCGCTTCCTCAATACGACAAGTCGTTCCTGGCAGCTTCCCAAATGACTGTCGCGGGTGTCGCTGTGGTAATGCTAGCAGGCGCTTCGGTATCCAGTGCCTAATTCGCCCTCCATCATCTGAGTATCCCATACTCAGATCTCCTTGATATACTCCCCTTAAATGCGTCACAATCGTATCAAAATTGACTGCGGCCCTCCTCCCAATCGCTGAATCATTGTCGACATTGCGTAGTTGTTGGTTTTGGTAACCGGTAATAAAGAAAAAAGAGATTATCACGACTGTATTACATGACCACACAGCATCCGCCAGATTGTTGCGGCGCATAAGGGTCCTCGCCCTTGGGGACAGCGCCCCAGACGGAGGGGACCATGTAGTCCCGGGTGCCATTGCAGTAGGCGATGATGCTATTACGGTATTAGCAACTATGAACACGCGTAGATATGGTATCAACACGATCTACTCACCTCTTTGATGCTGTGCTAACGGGAATACGCTCTCGCTCGAGATCCTCGCGCAGGCGGTTGTTGAGCTCAGTTAGTCGTCGAAGCTTGAGGTCGGCCATCGACTGCTTGTTCTTCTTGATTTGCGAAGGGTCGCCGACATCGCGAGAAGTGTACTGAGGCATCTTGGAACGGGGTGCCGAGGTGGACGAAGTGACAGCGGTTTCGATGGAGGAGTCACGGCGATTAGGCGCGCGAACACGTTAAGAACTGCAATTGTCCGATGTCAGCATGCTGCAGGAGTGATTTCGTCGAGTTCGAGGCGTGATCTAGGCATTGCGAAATGGGCACAAGGTGGATAAGGAAGGTGGGCGAATCGCGTCGATCGAATTTGTCTCGGTGAGCCATCGCGAGAAGCCAGTTGAAGGGAGTATCATCGATCATTTTGCTGATTCTACCAAGCCCGATTTCCTTGTTGTAGCACTCAAATGCCATTGTCGCTTGCCCCTGATCGATAGCGACGAGGATTCGATCGCTTGAGAGAAAATGACTTACGGAGAGTCGGGCTCGAGTCAATAGAACGACAGTCAGAGCTTGTGAAGCAGTCGAGGACGCGGACGAGAATGAGAGGATCGACGGTCGGGAGGGTATTCGGAAGGCGATGATTGAAACGGGTGCGTGAAGGAGAAGAAAAAAAAAGGGTCCGTCGTAGAGGCCAGGGAAAGTGGAAGTGGAAAGGTAAAAGGTAAGGAAGGTTGGTGAAGTTGGTGGCAGAACAGAGCAGGAGCGAGAATGTGATGGGAAGCCTGGGCCTGGGGGCGGTAGGGGGGAAACTGCACTGCAGTGGGAACCCCGAGCTAGGTAGGTAGGGTCTACCTAACCCAAAGCCAGCGGCAGGTCCAAGTTGCGGGAAGCACCAGCACTAGCATTAGGCCTAGCTAGGTTTAGACCTTACGGTGGAGACACGTTTTAACGAGAATGGGCCAGTCAGTGTTCGACAATCTTTTTGCTCGCCTGGGGCTTTCTTAGGCGGATTTACTCGGTGGCTCGTGCACTTGAAGCTGTGGCTCTGTATCCGTACATGTACTGCGGGAGCCCTGGCATTGAAATTGGGGGGTAGGGGGGAGCTGCTGGGGTGGTCCATCCAGAAGGACCTTGAACCTTGGACCTTGCTAGGGGCTGATGCGATGATCAAGGGGATAAGGAGACGAGACATTATCTTTAGGACATCGAATGGGGCCCAATTGATCGAGAAGGATACATGTCAACAAAGTTTTGTGAAGCCTTTAGGTTTCTTTAGGTTCCAGCCTCACAATAAACCCGTTGAAAGCATTGAGTCCAGCCCAATCCAGCCCCTGATCTGTCGTATTACTGCTCATAGGTCGCGAGTTAATTACCTATGCTCCTATTATTGCAGCAGACAAGCATCCATAGCAAAAGGACTTTCAACTGAGCCAAAGAACGCGTGATTGGCTATAGTGGGGCTATGGAGCCGTGTCTAATCCCCTTGGCCCCGAAGCCAGGACTCCAAGTCCAATCCGTTTACGTTCAGGCTTCCTATCTTAGCTGCAAAGCTACAAGCACTTGATATTGCCTTTCAAATTATGAGGACAGGAACCTGAATCAGCAACCCTCCCAGCCAAGGAGCCCAAGGGCAAAGGTTGGTTGGGTGAGAAACCCGTGTCAATTTCTGACATTTCCTGGTGGTGACGGTGATGGTGATAAAGGAGAGGTCGAATGACGCTGACACACAAGCTCTTGCGTCAATTATTAGCCTATCTGTCAGGTCTCTTCTAAGGTATGAGATCAGTGCAAAAGCCACAAAAAAGACAGCATCCTCAACTCAAACCTTGGTCAATTCGGCAAAAGCGGGAAGATCTGCCACCATAACGCAAACAGTACGCCTTGTTCGCCCATCAACAATGGAGCAGAAAAGAAGAAATGTTGATCAAGTCAAAGCTTGAACAACACGCACAGTCACAGGTACGGAAACATTGTCCACTAACAAAACAAAGGCCAAGATCTTGATCCCCCAAAAACTCGTCTCGTCTCGGCTGCTTGCGAGCTCTGAACCGAGGATACCACAACACAAACTACCTTACCTAGCCTTTACGAGCACATTGCCGGATGTGTCCCTACTCGCTCTCTTGTTCGAATCGAGTTCGAGACGCTCAGAGCCTCTGTTTCTGTCACTTCCCGCCGCTCTCGGAACGCTGCAGTAGCGGCCTGCATACATAAAGGGGCAGCTTTTCCTTGTGGGTTTAAGAGAAACGGTTGATTCTCGAGTCTTTTGCGGATTAAGTGGAGAACAAAGGTAATTGTATCAAACCAGAAATCAGCTTTGCATCAGATGTTTTCAGAAGCAAACTACCAACAACGCGTCAAAAGTTGTTTATTCATAATAATTTAGTAATAATTTCTTTTATTAATTATCCATTATACACCTGGGTTGCTAATGAAGTCAGGACTCTGCTAAAAGGAACCAACAAGATCCACCAATGTTGCTAGGCGCGTCTGTAATTAAGATGAGACCCGTCTTCGCGACACAGGCTTCCTCACCAAAAGGGTTGGGTAGTAGTCACGATACATGCATGTTCGTTCTCTGGGTTGCAGCCTCAAGAAGGGCTGTGTAGCCCTGCACGAGTTGTGTTCCGTTTCGAATTGTTGTGAATTGTTACATTCGAGCTGGGGCTTGTGATAGCCTTACATACTCACCAAAGAGTGAAACAATTCTGTATCAAGAGCGTGCTTCGCCTCTCGAGTAATGAGTGCCTTGGTTCAAGCCTCGTGCAGTCTATTCTACTCTCAATTATCTATATCAAATTCGCAGCCAGTTCCGCTTGGGGGTGATTCCTGCAAACTGTGCACTTCTCCTATTTGACATGGTTCGAGCTGGTGGTTCGGCATTTTCGCACGATCCCCGGTCCAGGTACCTGCTTTTACCCCTGGCCAGATTACCATCTCAGCTGCTCGCTATGTGTATCCGTACTTTTTGATGACTCCAAAATGTCAGAACTCGTGAACATGATCAACACCATCCAGTTGGGACCATCTGACGCCATACGCAAGGATCTGTGTTGATCGGGGTCTTATGAACTCCAGCTCTGTATGGAAGCATATTATTTATACATGGCCAATTCCTCTTGGTTCTTCCTTGTGGCTTTATGATGTTGTACACATATGTTGTATCCGTATCCGTACTCAAGTCGTAAAATACATTGAGTAACGATCCTCCATGACGCGTTCCTTGATGAGAGCGGATGCATGAGAAGAAAGGCTCAAACAAATTTTACTCACTTTGAGAACTATATGGTCTGTTCAAGGTACGAATTACACAGAGCGTGGTCTTTGTGTATGGTTCAAGACGCTGTAATTATGTATATTTAGGTCGGGTCTGGCAACATCTAGGTAGCTTATGACTGTGCAGGGCTCCAGAATTGATCTTTTCAAAAGGTTGAAACCACCGTAGTATGATTCGAGGAGCTCATAATCAAATGATAAAGGTTATAGCTAAGGATGAGACAAAGTTCAGGCTGCTTCATGAGAAATGTTTTCGAGGCTTGCGAGTTTCCATAAGATATATTTGAATATACTCTTAACAGAACCGGCCTTAGTTAATATGGGAGCAGATCGTTAATAGCTATGGCTTTTCCTGCAGGTGTCAATATATAGAATCATCTCGTTAACACCTTCTGGGTTTACTTTTCTCTCCTCAATCTGACTTCAAGTCCAAGACAATGGAATCTATCAATCACCTACCAACCCAGCTAAACCTGTGGCAATTATCGAGCACGGCCACATACTGCACAGCCACTAATAAATAACCTTACTAAAATCACAACCGCTGAGGTAAGCACAACTGTAGCCCCTCCTCGCAACGTAGCGGCCACACACGAAAATCGAAAAATTCAACCTGCGTCGCAACACCATCACGAGTGCCGGTCGAATTCCTCAGCTCACCTCCCCCCGCCGGCTGATCGATCTCGGATCGTTATAAATTAATCTCCTCTCTCAGTCAAGTTATATCTAGAGGAGGTTGCCCAGCATGGTACGTCGAATACCTATCTTCCTTTGTCCCGGTTGCCGTGACTCAAGCCCTATCTACATTGGATCCTTACCCCTCCTCCACACTAAATCCGTCATGATGTTGACTTGAAGTTTTTGATAGCCTCCTCCGCCGCACCAAAAGCCCGAGAATGTTCTCAAGAGGGCTCACGAACTCATCGGCGTTGGCCAGGCCTCCGCGGCCTTGACCCTGTTGCATGAGCACATCACCAACAAGCGCTCCCGAAATGTCCCCATTATGTCGCTGGAGCCTGTGATGCTCCTCCTCGTCGAGCTTTCTGTCGAACAAAAGAAGGGCAAGCTTGCCAAAGACGCCCTCTACCAATACAAGAATATTTCTCAGAACACAAATATTGCTACCATCGAGGTGCGTACAATCACTCCTGCGTCGACCAGGCTGCAGGTTGCCATTGAGATATTTCACACTAACACATGCATTACAGCTCGTTCTGAAGAAGTTTATCGAGCTCGCTGTTGAGAAGGTCACCGCCGCCCAGCAAAAGGCCGACGAAGTTCAGGAGAGCATTGACGCTACTGCCGGCACCTCTAATATCGACGATCTCGAGGCCACCGAGACCCCAGAGTCCATTCTCCTCGCCACTGTCTCCGGCGAGCAGTCCCGAGACCGAACCGACCGAGCTATCGTCACTCCTTGGCTTAAGTTCCTCTGGGAGGCCTACCGAACTGTCCTTGACATCCTCCGAAATAATGCTCGTCTCGAGATCCTTTACCAGAGCACTGCCACTCAAGCCTTCGACTTCTGCCTCAAGTACACTCGCAAGACCGAGTTCCGCCGTCTTTGCGAGCTCCTCCGAAACCATGTTCAGACTGCCGCCAAGTACTCTTCTCAGATGCATGCTATCAACTTGAGCGACCCCGACACTCTCCAGCGACATCTTGAGACCCGTTTCCAACAGCTGAATGTCGCTGTCGAGCTCGAGCTCTGGCAGGAGGCTTTCCGAAGTGTCGAGGATGTCCACACTCTCCTTGGCCTCAGCAAGCGACCTCCCAAGAACGTCATGATGGCCAACTACTACGAGAAGCTCACCCGAATTTTCCTTGTCGGCGAAAACTACCTCTTCCATGCCGCTGCTTGGTCGCGATACTACACTCTTCTCCGACAGTCCTCTGTTCTGGTCGCCACTGGCCAGGGCAAGAAGGCTGATAACCCCCCTGCGTCTGAGGCTGAGCTCCAGAAGGCCGCCTCTTTCGTTGTGCTGTCTGCCCTTGCCATCCCCGTCATCAGCACTTCCCGATCTCGCGGTGCCATGGTTGATTTCGATGAGGCCAGGAAGAACAAGAACTCTCGCCTGACTCACCTCCTTGGAATGTCTCAGGCTCCTACTCGTTCCAGACTCTTCCGGGATGCTCTCTCCAAGTCCCTTCTTCAGCGCGCTCGCCCCGAGATTCGGGAGCTCTACGAGATCCTCGAGGTTGACTTCCACCCTCTGTCCATTTGCCAGAAGATCTCCCCTATCCTGACCAAGATTGGCGCCGACTCTGAAATGGAGAAGTACATCCTCCCTCTCCAGCAGGTCATCCTTACCCGTCTGTTCCAGCAGCTTTCTCAGGTCTACGAAACTGTTGACCTGTCTTTCGTCGAGAGCCTGGCTCAGTTCCCTGAGCCCTACCAAGTTACTCGTGGAACTATCGAGAAGTTCATCATGAACGGTAACAAGAAGGGTGACCTCTCCGTCCGCATGGCCCATGCCACTGGTGTTTTGAGCTTCGATAACGACGTATTCTCTTCCTCAAAGGCTAGCCACGGTGGATCTTCCGCTGGCTCTGCCGAGTCTGAGACCGGTACTGTCCAGCGTCTCCAGAGCACTCCCTCTGAGATTGTCCGCTCCCAGCTTACCCGCCTTGCCAAGTCTCTATACACCACCTGCCACTACGTTGACCCCAGCTTCAACAAGGGACGCCTCGAGGCTCGTGAGGCTGCTCTCGCTCGCGCCAAGGCTGGTGCTGAGCAGGAGCACCTTGATATTCTTTCACGAAAGGATCTCATCCAGAAGCGAAAGGAGGTTGCTTCTGAGATTCAGGCCAAGAAGGAGAAGGAGAACGCCCGCCAGAAGAGACTCCGTGAGCAAGCTCTCCAGGAGGCTGAGGATCTGCGACTTGCCAATGAGCAGAAGGAGCGTGAGGCCAAGCGTCTCAAGGCTGAGCGTGACCGCGTTCGCAAGGAGGAACTCAAGAAGCAGATCGCTGATCTCAAGATGGGCGACAAGGCTATCGATATCGATTTGGAGGACCTTGACAACCTTGACAGCAACCGCCTACGTGCGATGAAGCTGGCTCAGTTGGAGCGTGAGAAGAACGATGTTAATGAGCGTCTTCGCATCACTGGCAAGCGTCACGATCATCTTGAACGTGCGTTCCGTAAGGAGGAAGCCAAGAAGCTATCCGAGGACTACGCCAAGCAGAGTGAGCAGGACCGCAAGATCTACGATACTGTCAAGGCCCAGACCCTCAAGGATGCTGAGCAGAAGCACAAAGAGAGTGTGGAGCTCAAGCACCGACTTAGCCGACTGGTACCTCAGTATGAGGAGTTCCGTGACTCCCTGCACGAGCGTCGCCGCGATGAGTTTGAGAAGCGTCGTCGCGATGCTGAGCGAGAACTCGAGAAGCAGATTACTCAGCGCAAGAAGGAGGTCCGTGACCGACGTCTTCGTGAGAAGCGCGAGCATGAGGAGAAGGAGCGTGAGCTTCGTGAGGCTGAAGAGCGTGCCGCTCGCGAGAAGGAGGAACAGCGAGTTAGGGAGGAGGCTCGCAAGGAGGAGCTTGCCAAGCTCAAGGAGCAGCGTGAGAAGGAACGCCAAGAGATGTTGGAGAAGGCTGCCCTTCAACAGCGACGCGAAGAAGAGGCTCTGGCTCGTCGCAAGGCCGAGAAGGCTCAAGGGCCTGGGGGCTTCTCTCGTGGACCTGAGCGCACAGAATTATCCGAGGGCCGAAGACCACCCGTCTTTGGTACCGGCAAGTGGCGAGAACGTGAGGCGGCCAGCCGTGAGGCTGGTGATGCTCCTGCTCCTCCTCACGACCGAGCACCTCCTGCTGAGAGGTCTGATTCTAACGACCGACCCTCTGCTGGTGGTCCTCCCCGACTTAGCCTTGCTGGCGGCAAGCCCAGCTGGCGAGAACGTGAGGCTGCCAAGCAAGCCGTTGGTGGCGGAGCTGATGCTGGATCTTCCGCCCCTCCCCCTCGCTTTGCGCCTCGGGGTGCTGCGCCGCCTATGGATCGAAGCAGCTCTGACCGTGGTGAGGAGGATCGAAAGCAGTCTCCTGCCCCTCCCGCGGAATCTCAGCCTGCGTCACGAACAGCTGGCAAGTGGGTTCCCCCTCACATGAGGAACAAATAAGTGGTGCAGTTGGGTGAGAGAAATCGCAGTCGGACATGCATGGGTTGCGATTCAGGCGTTCAGGATTTGGTTTCTTGTTCTCCGTAGCATGGAAGGAAAAGTAGTAGTAGTATGAATCAATTCAAGACTAAGCGTATACGAGCACCATGTTACAATCGTTTTTTTTTTTTTCAACAGTCGAGCTCATTGGCTATCTTAGGGACAGGATAGATCATGGGGTAGACGAATGATGACTTCTTACAGCTTTAACAAAGAAATCAAGTGCCACAATCCTTCTAGAGTAGCTGCTTATTAGTTTGCATTCCTCATACCTGGTGAAATTTTCCGTGATGGCAGATGTGGCTGTTGGGTTTGAAGGGTAGCGAGTAACGAGTAGACGATCTTTTGCCCTGGCTGGTGAGTCACTGTCTCGTCATATGTCATGTCATGCTGATGATCATAGGCTCAAGAAGGCTCATAAAATATAACTGTTGGATTCGTGAGGCAGGTGGGTTGACTTTGCTTCAGCTTGACACTAGTAGAATACCACGGCTTTATCAATTTCAATCGATGACCCTTTCTGTATCCCATATAGCAGATATCATTATACCGAGTGTGTACACGTTCATAACACCTCAGCTTGAAATAATGTATGGGCATGAACCACGTTAGCATGTGCTAATTGATGAGAGTTTTGGTTCCTGGATCCTCGGAATGGTTCGTTTAGTAAACCTCAACGGTTGATTCTGAAACTGTAAGGCCATAAACGACACCGATCTCTCTGACGGGTCAGCAGTCCTTATTGATGGAGACTTCGTTCCAATGCGATCATCATAGTTTATACGAGGTACAACAATATTAGTCTTCCTTTGAGGCGTTACACCGCTTGCCAGAAGTTAAAAGTCAAGTGATCAATACGGTTGGGTGTGAAATAGAGTCCAAGATTTCAATTAACCTTGAATATTAATTCTAATTCAATACTATCAACTATTAGCCAATCTCTCTAACACCATTATACAGATTCTATTCTACATATGTACTACGCTCAATGTTTTGTTGTGTTGCTGTGCTGATTGACTTGCGTATCTGTGTAAGTCGAGTCACGTGAGAGCCTACTGGAACAACCTCACCTCTTGACCACGATTTCTTCATGACAGCACCAAACGAAGAAATTTTCTCGCCCATCTTTTCCCATAACAGGAAAGATGAAATTGGGGGAGACAATGTTGTGGCTGAACGACTGAACAAGGCCGTGCCTAGAAGCTGTCAAACTAAACGTATTCGATATCCTTCAATCTTGACCAAATCCGGCGATCAAAGAGAACGGCCAGACCGGACCTCAACCATCTAGATCCTCACGGCATGGATCTTCCGGCGATTTATAATTGCTTGGTAACCAATAGAGACCCTTCAGATCAAGAATGGCAACGCTGGAGAGGGCCTATTACTGTTACCTTGGCCAACACAACACCAGCAAGTGTTGAATTCACAATGAGAGAGCCAGCTAGATAAAAGTATGCTGGTCTGGAGTCAAGATGGCACTACCGCCGTGTTGGTACTTTGTCGTTGATCCGATCGAAAGGCAAATGCCCTATTGGGGAATTTGGAATATGACCTCGCTGCAGATCTGAGTTTCTATTGTTTAGAAGATGGGGTTTTTGGTCGGGACCTACAAGGATCTTCTCTTATCGAAGCTGTTAAGAGATCTTGCCACGAGGATGGTGTTAATGAGATTTCCCGTGACATACTTGATCTCATCATTCACGATTAACATTTCACACAAAACTATGGCAATGTTTGGTGTATTCCAACACCATGATTACAGATGACATGAGTGGATGCTGAGCCATCGGTCTCGCCTCACGTCCTTGATCTTCTAATACAACCTGGAAATTTTGGGGCGTACCTGCATCCGCCACTGCAGGAACAGGCGGGAGACCTGCAGGGACCTAAAGGCACCTCTGAAGCCATTCCGAGAGCCAACCGCCATCGGCCACGTCTGGACCCTTGGCGTCTCCACGTGTATCGAGCTTCACCTTTGAAGTTTGGTCCACTCGAATGATTGTACCAGCATCAGAATCTCAGGCACCTCCACCTCCCGATTGCTCGGCTAGTACCAACAAGGCAAACCCTCGTGCTAGACTGATCTTATCCGCCTCATGACCTCCATTCGACTTAGCAAGAGGTGAGCTTACAACCGAGCTGTATCGGACAGTCTTTCCTCTCGTGTAGCTGGACTCTACAACACTATTCCCAAATTCGGCGTGCGTTAGGCGTTTTGTGGCGCCTGTCTACAGCTCCCGGTTTAGGAAGAGCGCTTCTACGTTAGTTGTGCCACCAAGAGGGCTCATCGGCGTCCTTCGTCCACCACGATGGTATCTAGTGCATTCGTGGTATTGTGGATGAGGACGGGGCTCCCTATTCCTGAGTATACGGTTGGCATGGCCGTAAGATCGTTGAGTTGATCGAGAGGCGGAGCGATTTGTTCTGGTGGCCATGGAATGAGCGGAAAGGATAAATAACCTCGTTTCCCCCATGCCATAACCAGTCTTTCCTTATCATCCAACAGTAGCTTCTCAGGCAATCAGCTTGCTCTCACACTCTCTTCTCCGGATCACATTCTGTCTTTTACTTGCCTCAGGGCACCACTCTCTTTAAATACAAAGATTGCTTGCAACATCATCGAGGCGTCTAATCCCCGATATCACTTACAACAACCTCGACAACTATTTGCAACTATCGATCCTCTCATTTGATAACAACAAAATCATGTTCTCCCTTCGAACCATTGTCGCTGGGGTGACTATCGCCTTGGCCGGCATTGCTCAGGCCACTCACATTGAATACCCGCCCTGTCTCGATCCTTTCCAGCCCTATGTTGCATCTGGATGCTACATGGATGGTGTCGAGGGCCACTCAGGCGGTGCACTCATCTTCCGCTCCAGTCTGAACCAATACAATATGACCGTCGAGAAGTGTGTTGCCGACTGCAAAGGCAACGGCTTTCGATATGCTGGTATCAAGTACTATGGTGTCTGTTACTGTGGTTCTACTGTCGGTGGTATTCAGCTCCCTGACAGCCAGTGCAGCTATCCTTGCACTGGTAACAGCAGCGAGATTTGTGGTAATGACAATGCCTTCTCAATCTGGCAGGATCCTACCTTCAAGACTACCAACCTTGGCGGAGTCGTCACCCAGGTCCCCGGACAGAACCAGTCCATCGCCGGTTACAAGCCCAGCGGTTGCTACACTGACAACTCTCCCAAGGGCCGTGCTCTGACCTGGCCCATGGATATTGATGGTTCTCAGATGACTCCCACCACTTGTTTGACTGCCTGTGCTGATGAGGGCTTCCCCTTCGCTGGTCTTGAGTACGGTGGGGAGTGCTACTGCGGTAATGTCCTGGCCAATGACACTGTCAAGGCCAATGTTGGTGACTGCAACGTCCCTTGCAACGGTGACAATACCCTTCTGTGCGGTGGACCTAGTCGTCTCAGTGTCTATGTCGCTGAGGATCTGCTTTCTCTTCAGCCTTGCGGTTGGAGCCCAAGCAATCCTGTTTCTGCTTCTGTTTCCCTCTGGTCGTCTACCTCTTCCACTTCTGCTACCACTTCAAGTGTTTCTACTTCCAGCTCAGTCTCCAGCTCTTCAAGCGTCAGCTCTGCCGTCAGCTCCTCTACTACTAGCTCAGCTGTTGCCAGCTCTTCCACGACCCTGAGCACCCTCACCAGCACTACTGGAAATGGCCAATCTTCCACAAACAACCCCCCTGGCCCTTCTGCCCCTTCTTCTACTAATGGAAATGGCCAATCTACCACAAACAAGCCTCCCACTACCACTACTACTTCTTGCAGCACAACCACTGGCCCTGCCATGTGCACTTCTACTGTTATCGTTCCCAACACCTGCGAGTACAAGTGCGGTAACTGGTGTGCTCCCTCTGTCCCTGACTTCCAGGACCAGAACAGCTGCCAAACCGCTTACAACAACTGTGCCAAGAACATTGCTGCTTGCTTCCAGAACGCTGGCTGGCCCGGCGCTCTGAACTGTTTCGACTTCTCCAAGTGGTGTGATGGTGTCCAGGGGTACTGTGCTTCTTCTTGCTCTCGCGGCCGCACTTGCAACAAGGTTGGATGCATCAAGAGCAACACTCCAACTGGTGGTAACACTCCCTCGTCTACTACCAGTGTTTACCCTTGTGCTGTCACTAGCACTTCCACCACTTCTTCTGCCGCTGCCACCTCTTGTGTTCCTCAGCCTACCAACATCTGCCAGCAGCCTAGCTCTAACATCTGGGGCTATGGTCCTGGCAACCCCGTCGGTGGCATTGAGCTTCCTCTTGTTGCCTGCAATGACTTGAAGAGCGACTTCTCTCAGAACCCTTTCAAGCTCTACACCAACACGAACTCCAACTCTTGCTCTTCTTACCGCCGCACCCAGCAGTCCGGCGCCTGCGCTGACGCCTGCAAGGCTCAGTATAACGCGTGTGTCGGTACCTACGTCCAGAGCTGCAAGACGCTTAACACCCGCAGTGATAGCAGCAACTACTTCGACAAGCGCTCGCACTCTCACTTCCACAAGCGTGCACTTGAGAAGTCCGGCATCGAGCCTCGCTTCTTCAACCTCTTCGGCAACATTCAGTGGCAGAGTGCTCAGAACAAGTGCTCCATTCAGTACGCCGACTGCCTCTGGGAGAACGCCAACGTCAACTTCAGCACCCGTTGCCAGAACTTCGGTACTGGTATCTAAACGATGTTCGCTCAGGGATCTGGAGTTTTGGAGATCGGTGGTCAAAAGTGGTGGCGGTGTTCGGGTTTGAGTATGGGATAGGATGGGATGGGATGTTTGGGTTGTGATGTTCCTTTTAGACTGGTTTTGTTTGGAGTTCACTGCTTTTATACACACTCGCTTGGTTATTGTATTCTTGATTAGACTGTCATTCGCTACACAGAAGCTGCTTTGTTTTGATACTCCAACGTCTTCCCTGCTTGGTGAACTGTGGATTTGACAGAAAAACCAGCGGGCTCATTCAATCTCAATTTTTCCAGAAACCCAACTGTTAAACGAAACTGAGCTATTATTGTTTTTAATTCCTGCCTTCAGGAGTTGAACATCATAATTTACGACTATTAACATGACAGCCGTATCAATGTGCTTGTCTGTGGAAGAGGGACTGTCAACCCAGCAAATACCCCTTCGGGGTGCTGGGTTCTAGGAGTGTTTCAATATAGTCCTCTAACTATGACCTCCAACTCTTGTGATGTCCATTGCGGTATGGGCGTCAAACCTAGGATCTTGTTTCTCTAGGGTAGGCTGAAACGATTTGCTGTGAAGCTCGCTACCCCCGCGGGACCGTGTCAAGCCGTTCAGAATCTATCCTCTGAAAGTTGATTAATATTGCTCTTGAACAATTTCGTAGGTTGGGTTTTTGCTTTTTAATATACGCCTTGAAAGTAGTGTGTGAGTCATTGAGGGTTGAAACTCTCAGTATTTGTTAAATACCTACCTTAGGTACGTGCAAGTTACTAAAATGACACAAATCTGAAACAATAACTATTGACCGACTGATATACATTGAATTGTCATGCTCGCTTTGAGTATCTATACAGAGATATACGAACCAAAACTGCGAACTATGTACACACAACTACAGTGTGAAAACAAGAGCCTGTTTATAAAGTCACACATTTGGCACTGTGCAAAAACACGCGTTACCTGAATGAACAACGAACGTGCATGTCTACAACATTCTTCCCACCTCTTCTCGACTGAACCACGAGCGTCCGCAACTCACAAATACCATAAAAGCCCATGGAGGAGCTTCTTTACCAGTTAAACGACCTGGCGCCAATTCTATCGCCAGCTCAATGGTGTCAGAGCTTCTTCGTCCTCTCTGCAGCTATCGTTCTTGCTTTACAGGTCCTCCCTCAAGATGTCCGCAGCGCTCTGATGGACTATGGTCCACGAAGACCTAACGATGGGAAGTCTGAAAAGAAGCAAGAAAACGCCAAGAGTCAGAAATTTTCAGGCTTGAGATCGTTTCTGAAGAACCTTACAGGATATGGGCAAGTGCCTCACTCCTGGTTTTTGCATTTCTACATCATCTCGGTCTCTCTATCAGGCGTATGGGCGTGGCAGCATTTCACGAGAGGATCGGTGCTGAGGACTATTGCCACATGGCAGGACCGAGCTGGCGGACCGTCGATGAGTCTGCAGCAAGTCTATATTGCGTGGCTGCTCATGGCGCTGCAGGGCTCGAGACGCCTTTATGAGAGCTTGGTCGTATTCAAGCCAGGCTCGTCACCAATGTGGTTTATCCATTGGGCACTTGGTGTTTCGTTTTACGTCATGATAAGTCTCACGGTCTGGATCGAAGGTTCCAGTACGTTATTAAGATACAGCGGAGGACCATCGAAGAATCTAACAAGTTACAGGCGCAATTTTGGCATCTTGGGACTCTTCTAACCAGCCCCTTATAATTCCACAAAGACTACTATCGACTTTAGTATTCTATTTTGTGGCATATTTCAAGCAAAACCAATGTCACAGACACTTGGCCAACCTCAAGAAGTACACACTTCCGACCGAAGGATGGTTCAAATATCTGATCTGCCCACACTACACTGCCGAGTGCATTATATATCTTGCCATTGCCTGGGTAGCCGCACCCCCCGGTGAGATTCTCAACAAGAGCGTCTTGAGCGCCGTTGTCTTTGTGGCCGTGAATCTGGGAGCCACGGCAAAGGGTACTAAGGTATGGTATGCGAACAATTTCGGTGCAGACAAAGTCGCCGACAGGTGGATCATGATTCCGCCTGTCTACTAGCTTTGCTTTGGCGGAAAAGCTGAGTCGTTCATCGCTTGAGGAACATGCCGAGCTTATTTGCGGCTTTTGACACCTGGAGGACATCTCGATACGTCAGGCTTGTGCGAGTTTGGCGAACATTCCGGCCACTGGCGTATGCATCAGGAGAACGGAGCATCTCCCAGTTAGCAACCGTATCCACACCAAGGTCGATATCCTCTTCGATATCAGCAATACCGTGAAGATAGTCGGTATACAGCTGGTCAGTCGTGATGAGCAGACTACGAGGTTCCTGGAGGATCCTCCAAGCAGGTACTGGATCAAGAGCACCGTCGTCCTTGCTGCGATGCAGGTTTAGACACAAGCTGGCTCCGAGGCTCACGGTGCAAACAACTTGTTGGTATGCGGCACCATCCTGTATAATATGAGCATGAAAGATAAAAGAAGCTACATCACTTGATATGTACTTAACTTATGTGGCATGATACCAACACCAGGTGGATATTCGTTGATGAGAACATGGTTGGGCTTCTTGTGCGGACTGTTCTCGAAGATATGTCCTGGTTCGGAGTTCTGCACTGGAAGTGACAACAGACGAGATATGACGGGATCTTGAAGCCATGTAGGAAGAGGAGCATCGAGTAGTTTGTTATTGACAAGATCTGAAGGCCATGTTTGAAGCCGTCGTTTTGTAAGCTGTTTCCATCTCGGCTTGGGCGCACTGGATATCTAGAGATAGAGTTGAGCCATAACTGAACAAACGGTGTATGTTTTCTGGGCACACACTTTCTCCAGAATGATGCGTTCTTCTTCCTCGGTTATGAAGCTGGGGATATAGTAGGCTGTCTGAGGTAAATTGGTGATCCTGGCGTGATCCAGCGAACAAGGTAGCAAAACGCCGCCTTTGTCCGTTCTTGGTAGGGCAGGATTTGATGAATCCATCATGATCTTCTCGCTATCATAGTTCATAAAAGCACAGGCGTACTCCGTAGGCTTTGATCAGCTGTAATTCCACACGTTGAGAGTTTGGTGTCGTGCTTGGGCCAAGATCAGCAATGGAGGGAATTGTTAGTGGTTAAGTTCCCTGGAAAGTCCAGGCAGAGATAGACCCCTGGTACATTTAAATGTGGGGAGAAGGGGGAAATTGAAACTGAGCCTGGTACCTCTAAAGTCGTGCAATACAATCTTGATTCAAGACCACCGTATCAAGGTGTCATCTTCAAGTTCCTTGCCACAGGGGTTAGACTAATGGAGCCCACTAAAATAGGGTTACCTTCAGTGTGTGAATGCATGAAAAAGGTTCAATAGCACGTCCTTAACATGAATAAGAAAGGTACTTCAGTAATGCGCCACGCACAGACTCAATACTCATGTCACGGGCACGCTCCAAAACAAGCACAAGTGTTTCTTTCATGCTGAAATTGAAGACAATCATCTCTCGTCACTGATTGGTTCGAATGTGCGGTCAAAGACTCTGTGGCTAACCGTATCAAATCGCCCTAGCACTTCACACCCCGACGCACTAAAAGACAGTATGAATGAACCGCGTTCTCAACCAATCATGTCATTTATTTGAGCCTGGGGCCCTTGCTTGGACTCTGGCTTTGGTGGTTCCAATGGCTTTCTCTCTCTCTTCCACTCTTACATTCACTCACTCACTCACACTCATCCTCCCGTTTTCGTACTCACTCTCAACTTGGGCAAAAGAGCCGTAGACCCAATTATCAATTATCAATTAAGCCGGCCATTATTGTAACCTAAAACAAGGTTTATCTCTGCGCTCTCAATCTCAGTTAGACTGCGATTATCGATTCGATACTCCGCTGCCAATCCAATCTAACTTACCTAACTTCTATTGACTTAACTCAACCTGGCTTAAACCTAACCAACCTGAGCTGAGCCTCCTCCACCTGCAATCCCAATTCTACCTCCAGTCCGAAACCAACCACTTCTCTCTTCCTTTACCTTACCTTGCCTCACCTTACTCACCTACCTACCATATTCAACATCGTTAACGCCTCCGGCCGCCCGATTCCTCGCCATCCCGACCTCTCGTCACGAATCAGTCCTCTGTCGTTTCGCGTAGCCTTGTTTTTTCGCCCCCATTTCGCCGTCTCCATTGACTGCGCCTGTCTTCGCCTCTTTGATTTCCGCCTTTTTGTTGCGCCCGACCGTTGCCTTTCCCTTCTTGGCTAAGGACACAGGCATCAACACCAGCGCGAATTCATCGCCCCGTCACCCTTTATCTTCACCATCATCACCAGAATGGTGGTAGTCGCTAGTCGTCCTCGCAGGTAAATGCCATGGATGCGCAGAATGCTGCCCAGTCCGACCAGACGAGGCCTGCTGGCGACTCCCCTCAGCGGCCTGACTCAAAACCCGATACCTCAAAGTCGACGCCGCCGCCAGTAAGCCCCAAGCCTTCCGAGCCCGTTGGCAAGGACAAGGAGAAAGAAAAGGATAGAGATGCACGGCGTAACGCGAATTCTTCATCCGCAGTTGATCAAGATGCCTCTGAAGACCGCGATTCCGATGCCGAAACCATCGTATTGCCAGGCAAGGATGGCCACTCCCCGTCAAAGGCTCGAAAGGTAAGGCAAGAGGACAGAAGCGACGGCGATGCCGAGCATGATGATGATGGCGACGCTCCCAAATCCTCAATCAAGGCTGCTGGCTATCGTCCCTCAGAACTTGAAAAGCAGTCATCGTCAATCCATGCCCGCGGGGACCCCATCAAAAAGAAGCGCATTTCGTCGGCCCACCTCGAACGCGAGAAACTGTCACGGGGTAAAGATGCGGCTGCCTCTAGTGGTTTGAGCTCTGCACCTGCGTCTCCACCTCATCACCGGCAGCAGCAGCGTCGCCGTTTTGCCGACGACACACATTCATCTTCCGACTCTGAACATTCTCATCCCCGACCGGCCAAATCTCTTCGCGAAAAATTAAAATCAGGCGAAAACGCAGCATCACATAAACGTAAAAGTCTCAAAATCGAGTCCGACGACGAAGGCGAGAGCCGCAAGGTCAGGCGGCAACGAACAACAAGCGCCAGCATCGATTCAGGTCGTCCGCAGAAGGACCACAAGCCTCTCTCAGCAAAATCACATTATGATTCACATAACCGATCTATCTCTCCACAGGCTCGATCTCACCGAAGGAGTGCCTCCTCCCAGCTGCCCTCCTATTCTTCCAACGGCCTTGGTCACAAAAAGAGGCGACTGCCACCTCCACTCCACTCAACCGATTATCACTCTGACGACTCCTCCGCAAGTGGTAGTCCCCATCCTCGCAGTTCCAAACTTCGCAACTTGGCAACGCCTGCCGCCGACACAAACGCTTCCCCAGCAAGGATGGCCCCCCATAAGAAGCACCTCGATGCTCACGGCCAAACATTACTAGCCCGCGCCTGCGCGCGAGGAGAGTACGACGGAGCCAAGACGCGCCTGACTGAGAGGCCGGAGGATCTGAATGTCGCCGATTACGCTGGAAACACACCACTTCAAATTGCAGCTATTAATGGTTGCGAAGACATCGTCAAACTCCTGATCGACGCTGGATGCAATTTGGATTGTGTCAACTACGACAAAGACACACCACTTCTCGATGCAGTTGACAACGGCCATCTTGGTGTCGTCAAGTTATTATTGGACGCCGGCGTTAACCCCCGAAAGGCTAACGTTAATGGAGAAGAGCCTATCGACCGGGTGAGTGACGAAACAGATAACGCAGAGGAGATTCGAGCAGCCCTCATGGCTGCAAGGAAGCGAGCAGGAGATCGAAGGCGCACTTCAGAAGAACACCACTCGCACCAAGATCAAGATGCTAGAGACTCGCACGCGCCGGATAGCCCACGCCACTCGCCCGCCACGAATTCTGGGACAGGGCGAAGAATCGGAACTGTACGCGCAACAAAGACGAGAAACGATCTATTATACATGCCTCTCGATGAGAAGACCCTTCGACAGGCTGCGGGGCGAGGAGATGAGGAGACTGTCGCACGCATTCTGCAGGTGAAGGAGGGATATAATGACCCTGCGGCCATGGTTGCTGCGGCAAGAGGTGGCCACGATCTGGTCATCCAGTTACTCCTGGGCCTTGGGGGTGCCAATCCCGATCCCCGGCCTATTTTTAACGCTCAACCAGAGTTTGCAACACCGATATTAGCAGCTATTGGTCAAGAGAACATTAAGGTTATTGAACTGCTATTGGAGCAGGTCGGATTCGATCCAACTCGGAGATACAGAGGCGAAACATATTACGAAATTGCCCGACATCGGGCAGGCCCTAACTGGAAAGATGAGGAGCACATGTTGAAGAACGCCTACGACGAGTTTAAGAGAAGCGGCAAGAAGACAAATTCTCGTCAGGAGCAACAAGAAGAAGCCTCACGTGTACGACGAGCAAAGGAGGAAGCTCGACAGCATAAAAGAAACCTCTCTAGTCCAGAACCGAAGAAGAAGTCGACCGCCTCGAAGCTTACGAGTCCCAAAGAGAAGCGAAGGTCCAACTCTATGACGAACCAGGGAGACGAGGGCTCGAAGCGTGGCCCAGGGCGACCTCGGAAAGACGATTCTGTCCCATCTATCAATGTTTCGGACCGCGAATTATCCCCAACAATTTCTCACAAGCAACTTAAAGCCAAGCACGCTGACTCAGATGCCGCCGGTGTATCGTCAGAAGGCGAAGCTCACAAACCCAGGAGGAAGCTTGTATCAAAGGGCGAACTTCGAGGAGAACGAGAGCGGCAACGACGCGCTAGTATGGCATCGAACGCTTCGTCTTTCAAAGATCATCCAACCAGCCCCCATGAATCAAGGCATGAGGAGTCAAGTGACAAGCACGAAAAACACGAGAAGCATGAAAAGAACAGGGTCGAGAAATTATCCGAAAAATACCATGATCGGACCAAGGCTCTCAAAAGAGATGAATCTCGAGACCGCTTGTCGGTGTCTGGCGACGGATCGACTAAGAGGCATCGTGCTAGCATCACCCCTGACCGACCAAGTAATGGCGACAAGGACGATAGCGAAGTTCCACCTAAACGCCGACGTCTTGATGGCGAGACAAAGGAGAAACGTTCAAAACAACCTTTATCATCTGATGAGAGGTCCCGAAAATCCAGTAACATTCAAGACTCTTCCAAGTTGCCCAAATCGAGTCACAAGAAGCACGACGACGACAAACGCGAGAGACGTGCCGACTCTCACCGCGCAGATACTGATCGAGCCAGTAGTGCCGAAAAACAGATTCATGTCAAGTCAGAAGACACCGACGTGGAGATGAAAGATGCTGATTCCATCAAAGTCGTGTCAGAGTCGGAACTACAAGCAGCTCGAGCCAAGGAGGCCAGAGAGGCAAAGGAGGCCGAACAGGAGAAGCAAAGACAAGCCGAGGAGGAGGCCAAGAAGAAGGACGAGCTTCGAAAGAAGCATGAAGCACGCAAGAAGGAAGAGGAGCGGAAGCGAGCCGAAGCCGAAGTAGCCAAGAAGCGCGAGGAGGAAGAAGAGGAAGAAAAGAAGCGCAAGGAGGAGGCTGCTGAAAAGGAGAGAGTTCTGAAGGAGCAAGAAGAGCGTGAAGCCGAACGGAAACGTAAGGACGAGGAAGAACGCCAAAGACGAGAGGAAGAGGAGAAGCAACGTCATGAAGCTGAAGAAAAGGCACGCCGAGAAGAGCAAGAGAAGCAACGTGCCGAAGCAGAGCGGAAGAAGAAGGAGGAAGAAGAGCGTAAGCAGCGTGAGGAGGAGGAGAGGCTGCATCGCGAGCAACTTGAGCGTGAAGCAGCTGAAGAAGCTCGTCGTCAACGTGAAGAAGAGGAGCGCAAAGAGCGTGAGCGGCGAGAACGTGCACACCGTGAGGATCAAGAACGCAAACGTGCAGCACGCGAAGCTGAACAACGACGATTCCGTGAGGAGCAAGAACGCATCCGCCTTGATAAACTACCTCCCCTTCTACGATGGTTTGACACATGCCCAAACCCCAGGCTTCCAGCTCTTGCAGAGAAGTTCAAGCGAATTCAGGGCTGCCGATACGATACGATTCGACGAGAAGCCAATGGCACGTCTGAGGGCCGAGAACAATGGGTCCTCAACACGCATGCTGCTCTGCTTCTCGGCGAGAAGGACCTTGACCTCTCCCGATGTAAGTCTGTTAACCACAGTTCTAAGCAACCACTAACTGTGTCTTAGATACGGCTTGGGAACGCGCTCCTGTTAGCGAGCTGGCCAAGCTGTCTCTGTGGCGCGTCGAATGGCGTCTTTACTCTCTCCTCGATGACAAGCTTTGGGATGTCGGTCGCCAACTGCCGGAATATTATGGCGACGAGGATCCATCTGAATTAGGTTTTCAGACGAAGCAGCGACTAAAGACAGAGGCTTGGGAGAAATTCCGCAACATGGACATGTTCTTCGTCAAGGTAAATATTTTAAGGTGCTAGCATACGAAAAAAAAAGTCTGAAGCTAACATGATGTCAGGTGTCGGATCTGTTGTATACTGTCCCTAACATCACACACCTTCGTCACATCCACCTTGAGGTTGAATACCGTGAGCTTTTAGAGTCAGAAGCACAAAGCATGGGATGGGGAACATGTCAGAAATGGAAGCAGGACCCTGACTCCGCTCGCTATCATAGACTTGCTCCACGATGCAAGTATTATCTCAACGGAGTTTTCGTTGGCGAGGACATGCCCCAACGCGCACAAACAAGCAGCACGCCATTCCCCGACAAGAAGGTACCTCGACGCGGGCTAGTACAAGTGTTTCCAGACGACCCGGATTATGCTCGAATCTGTGTGGAACAAGGTCTAGAGCATCTCGTCAATGGCCACCTCAGCCCTCTCGTTAATGGCATTCATTCATCACCGATCAGTCAAAAGTCGATGGCTTCAGGAGGGCATCCTCTGAATGGGACAATCAAGGTCTTGACGCCCGGTTCGATCTCCGAAAGCTTGACGACATCAACTGCTGGGCACGAGCTACTTGCTAATGGCATCAATGGCACAAACGGAAATCCACACCACTGATACGATTGAGTCTTCAACACACAACCGAACATACTTTGTTACATTATTGCGTCGAATTTTCTTTGTTAGCATAATGATCATGGGTGGCGTAGGCACAGATAAGGGCTATGGCATGGTTTGTCACTTTTCTTGACAACTGGTGATGGTAGTTGTTAGATGGCAGAGTTTTACTCACGAGCATTGGATCGGAATACTATATACAGACCTGTTCGACAAAGAGTTGGTCATGACGTTGTGGTCGGGTCGGTTGGATGATTGCTTTGAAGATTAGCAAACGATGCTGAGGGCTTCGCAAGGTGTTTTGCGTTGTTGTTGCTATTATGAAAGAAGCATGACTGATATTTTTTTAGAGAAGCAAGCAAGCAAGGCTGGCTGCAGTCTTGTGTTGGTAGTTGGGCAAACTCTGCTCACAGTGTTTGAGAGGCTGTATGTAACAAGTAACGAACCTTCAAAAACTTCAAAAACCTTCCTATTATGACATGCATGCATTCATTCATCAATGGACCATTGTCGAGGCAAACTCATTGAAGTTTTGATTGGCTGTAAAAGAACTAAACTGGCTGACGTAGGTGTGGAGCAGGTTTTTCTGTCCTGCCCCGCCATTTTCAACTTTCTTTGCAATTTATCACCAAAAGTGCCTTAACCACGAATTGGACCACGAACCTGGGATCTGAGGCCAGACAGCAACCGAATATTGACTCGAGACCGCTGCAAACGCAACCGCAACCATGGCGACTACGGTGGACAAGGTATGTATCGGTTCTCACCAGAAGACGCTACCTTGAACGAGTTTGCTAACCCCAGTCTCCCCACCAGATCAAAGATATTGAGGCCGAAGTACGTGATATCCCAACCAAATCCTCCCTCCCCGACGTTCTCGGAGATGACTATATTCGATGAGCAATGATAATGATGGGAGAATCTTTATCGTATGGGTGGCCAGGATCGGCTCTAACCTGTGTAACCAGATGGCCAAAACCCAGAAGAACAAGGCGACGTCGTTCCATCTGGGTCAGCTTAAGGCCAAGTTGGCCAAGCTCAAGCGCGAACTGTTGACTCCCAGCGGCGGAGGTGGTGGCGGTGGTGCTGGTTTCGATGTGGCCAGGACGGGTGTAGCCAGTATTGGCTTCATCGGCTTTCCTTCAGTGGGCAAGAGTACGCTCATGAGCAGACTGACAGGCCAGCATTCGGAGGCTGCCGCATACGAATTCACTACCCTGACCTCTGTGCCTGGTCAGGTTGTCTATAACGGTTAGTATTTTGTGATATCTCCTCTCGCCTCCTCCATGTCCACCTCCACCTTTTCTCAGTGCGGCTATTTTCTTGTTCTCGGCTTGATGCCCAATCCCCTCCCACCGGCAAGCGGCTCCCTCTTGCGTCAAACATTGCGGCTGACATGCATTTACCATCTCTCCAGGTGCCCCCTTGCAGATTATCGACCTTCCCGGTATCATCGAGGGTGCCAAGGATGGTCGCGGTCGAGGTCGACAAGTTATCGCAGTTGCTAAGACGTGCCATCTGATCTTCATTGTGCTGGATGTGAACAAGCCTCTGACGGACAAGCGGGTGATCGAGGCGGAACTCGAGGGCTTTGGAATCCGCATCAACAAGGAGCCCCCCAACATCACTTTCAGGAAGAAGGACAAGGGTGGCCTCAATGTCACCAGTACCGTACCCCTGACCCATATCGACCATGGCGAGATCAAGGCTGTTATGAGCGAATATCGCATCAACTCTGCGGACATTACAATCCGGTGTGACGCTACTGTTGATGACCTGATTGACGTCCTCGAGGCAAAGAGTCGAAGGTAAGGCCGTCAGAACTGTGACAAACAGACGTACTTCCGAAGTCAAAATGAATTTGGTTTGCTAACAAATTAACTTGTCAGTTACATTCCTGTGGTTTACTGCCTGAATAAGATCGATTCGATCAGCATTGAGGAGCTTGATCTCTTGTATCGAATCCCTAACGCTGTACCTATCAGCTCTGAGCACGGATGGAACATTGACGAGCTGATGGAGGCCATGTGGGACAAGCTCAACCTTGTTCGAGTGTACACAAAGCCCAAGGGCAAGCAGCCTGATTACTCTCAGCCCGTTGTGCTCCGATCTACGCGCTGCACTGTTGAAGATTTTGTAAGTCAAACCAGTTTCATGTGGTACTCTTTTGCTTCTCCCCCCTGCGGAGCCTCATCTCCAAAAAAACCTAATTGGGAATACTGGATTGCTAATTAGGCTGGCACATAGTGTAACGCGATTCACCGAAGCATTACGGAGGTGTTCAAGACGGCCATCGTTTACGGCAAGTCTGTCAAGCATCAGCCTCAACGCGTTGGCTTGGCCCATGAACTATGTGACGAGGATGTTGGTAGGTTGCCCCGGAGTCTCCGACAACGACCCTCAATCCCAGCAGCAGCCTAAGGACAAATTGAGAAGGGAGGGGTGAGCAGCTCAGGCCGTAGTGAGCTTGATCTACCCGATGCAGTTGGGATCTTGCTTCACTGACGAGCCAGGGTGTCCACCATCCCAGTCTCAGTCTGATCCGTTACAGCCAGACTGCCAGGGTTGGGTCGTACTACTAGGTAGTAAGCTCACAGCAATGCTAACCATTGTAACAGTAACCATTGTCAAGCGATGAAGAGCAACCTTTGGGAGATTGAAGGGGACGATCCCACGGCAACGCCAGAGGCTTGGTGAGCGAGAGCCATTGCCAGATAGCTTCGACTGCCACTTCGCACCAGATTTTTACTGCAGCCATGCCACCCACCAGTTTGCGACTCTGGTTTAGCTCCGAGTGGCTGGTGAGAAGAAGAGGAGCATGAGATGGGATGGATGGGATACCGATTGCAGTACAACAGGTTCAATGAGGACAGGGCTGACACTGGATGCACGGCTAAGAGCACGTCTGGCTGACAAGAAGTATCGACTTGGCTCGACCAGGCACGATAATGATCGGCACAATAGTTTCCGGGGGAAGTCAGAAGTGGCGTGCACACTCACAGGGCAGGCTGATGGGTCTGGAGCAGGGGGGAGAAATTTTAGGTCAACGGCAGACGACGATTGACAAGGGACGGGCGAGATTTTAAGATGAAGATGGAGAGCAAGACGGAGTAACTACGGACGGGATTTTATACGAAAGCCTATGTCCGGGTTAGCTTTCCGGAATGAAGAAAAAGCAACGCTGGACTTTCACAAGCAGAAGGCAAATCCGGCAGTCAGTATGTATTGTTGACTTGGAAACGCAAAAGAATTACGGATACAATCAATTTGTTCAATTCTCGATACAGAATAATGGTGCAGTAATCATGGTTACAATCTCTTGGCACGCTGCCATTCATCCAGGCGGCTGATAGATCGAGTTTTGACCGAGCAGAGATATTTCCAAGAAGAAACCCGAGCAAGGTTAGGATACGGATTATCGTAACATGAAGAAGCTGGTAAATAATATCTTACTAGCTACTCTTGAGCTTTGTTGCGAACTGATTGATTGAATAAGACTGGATCGAATGCTAAACAATTGATGGGGATAATGTTCCAGTGACAGTGACATTCAAATGCCCAAAACGCCACCATCTGATGTCAACCAGCAGAAGCAGAGCGGGAATGGGATGCAGTTGGGAGTGGTTCGACCTGCATAACCGAGGGTCTCTTGATCTGCGACCGGATTTCCCAGCAGAAGCGTGGGATATGCAGCTGCAGCTGCAGATGCAGGGGCTTGAGGCCTGCGAATCAGGTTGTGCATAGCCTCTTGGCCTTGCATCGGCGCTTAATGGAGAGACGAGAGAGCTTGGAGCATGCTGAGTTTTCTCCTAGGGTGGTTCAGGGCATTTCCTGTTCTGATCGGACCATGCCCGGCAAGAGTATCGATAGAGTACTGAGAAAAGTGAAACAGACCTGGAGTTGCCAAGGGGATTTGTGCCTGAGCAAGCATTGATTCTCATGCTGTACCTGATGGGAGCGCGTAGGTAGGTAGGTAGTTACATATCCTGCTAGGTACCTACAGTAGAGCATCAAACATGCGCTCCGTTCCGCACACCCCAGCTAGCTTGCTTCTTAACTGCTAAGGTTCATAAGGTACTCAGTAGGTAAGTACCCACCCGACCCTTAGCCCTTAGCCTTTAGGCTTCTGATGATGGATCATGGCGGCGGTAAGAGACGATTCGTGAAAGGCGGAGAGGGCAAGCCTCTTTGGCGAGAAAAACGTCCCGAAGCCTGCACCAGGCTTAAACGAGTTTAGCAGGGCCAGGGGGAGTCGAGCAGTAAACCAACAGTCTTTGTTAGTAGGTGATCTCCACATGATAGATACATAGAGGTACGGATGCATAGGTGCTGACTGTGGAGTGTAGATATAAGGACAGCGGTAACAGGAGCAGCAGCAGCAGGTAGAGTGGCTGCAGAACAAGGAAGTGTCCTTTTACTTTCTATGAAAATGAAGCTGATGAGGATCAACGATCAACGATTAAGTGCTCGTGCAACAGCAAATAATCCGAGCTGAACATACCTTCGTATATTGATCGGCTCATGTAGTTGTACACGGCACGGCTCGACGGAAGGCTCAACAAATCCAAGATAAGGTTGATCCCGCCGTACAAGCAAAACATCAAGTTTAATACATACATAGGTATCCGTAGGTAGTCTGCAATAGACAAAAAGACTGTAAGCATCATCAGTGCAGTGCAGAAGACCTGCAGTGCTGATGAGATCTCAATCGGGCAGCGCAAGGGGTTAGATGGCGCCTAAAAGAAGACTGCCTATCTGTACCTACCTCACTCTAAGCTCTACTGTAAGTAAGGTAGGTAGTCTCTACAGCACAACAAGGAACCCCCGTGGGTGAGCATCAATTGATTGATTAACTGACCCCTGGCGGCGCTTGATTAGCAACCATGACCAAACACCGTTGTTCCTTGTCGACGCGGCACAATTAATATCGATATCAAAGCAGCAAAAAGTTGAAGAGCGATTAGGTAGTCTCGGCCACTTATGCGGCTTCTTCACCGAGCGTTTAGGAGATGTCATGTCTGTCCTAGCGCACCGGCATGATGCTTCTGTCATGAGATGAGATACACAGATCTCGCCCGCGTGCCCGCGCGATCCTTTCTCGTCATCATCTTCCCACTTGGAAGGCCTCGTTTTGTCTGTTTATGGTTAAGTTGGGTTACTTCATACAGGGGCACGCGGAGCCTGGAACTTCCCAGCGAGTCCAGATCGATGTGGACAGTCGTGACTCTTTACTCTTTACTCTTAGTACTTTTGACTCTTTGAGGTAGGACATGCCTCGAATGTCGGGAGGCTCCTTCAGGTAAAGAGCCCTTTCCTTATATCGAATCCACAACAATTGGACTTGGGGGGCCTGAGGATGATCAAGACGGATTTCCTTTCTTTTACAACATCGGCACCGTTATCCCCTTCGACGTATGTACATACAGCTCAAAGCGCAAAGCAAAGCAAAGCAAAGCAAAGCAAAGCAAAGCAGAACAGCAGACACCATCAAAATTGCATTCAACCGATAAAAGTCGGCGCCATGGATCTTGATTAAACTGACCAACTGGATCAGCACCCGGACGACGGATTGGACCGTCTATGGCGCGCCACAGCTTTGCCCCCCTCCCTCTGCTTCTCTTCTCCCTCTGTCCGCCCATTATCCATGCATCCATCTGTCGCATCGCAGCTTTGCTCAGGATTAATAAGGACAAACATTGACAGAATATGGACACTTGCTGCCCAATGACAAAATATCTGGGGCAAGCTCATGATGGTGGCTGCATTGCCTTGCATGTCCATTGACTGAACCCTCCGGAGATTGCGCTAACCGTCCCCACGACGTTGATCCCTCATCCCGTCTGTTGCCTGGATACGAATGATGAAGAAATGAAAATGCTACTCGAGCAATCACCATCCCTCAGAAAAGCAGGACCATGACACAAAAACGCGACATGGACATGGGGAGACACGCCAATGCCATGGATACCAGACATGGATCCTGATGGGATGAGACTAGGGGCGGAATGGTAACTGACCATGCTGCCATGGGCGGCTGTCAAACTGGCTCCAGAAAGGGCCGTCCCACTAGTCTGCCTCTGTCTTGACCTGTCCTGTCGATATGCCCTGGCAAGCCCCAGTTCTACCTTGCTCAGAGTAGCGGTAGATCTTCGTCTCTCGTCCACATACAAGCCATGACAGAGCAACACAAGGCATCAAAATGCTACTGGGCGACGTACCGTACCATACATACATCGATGACCTTCATGATACAGTACGGGATAGGATGACATGGCTGCGACCTTTTTGACCCACTGCCATTCCAGTTGCGGCATCCCGAGCACCATGTCATCATGGTGCTGAAAAGGTGTGAGAGAGGACGGGGGTTTGATATTGGCGGAAGTCTTTGATATGGCTACTTGCTCGCATAAACCGAAGGCACACGAAACTACCCGCGACATGAATTAAACCGCAATTAATACGATCAAACAAAAAGCATCCCCACAAACCGACTGTATGATGAGCATTGTACAAGGCTCAGAATCAGTGAACATTCGTGCATCTCACCATCTTCCTCAGATCTATCACACACCAAGTAACTAAAAAAAGAAGAGGAAAAACACCGTCAGCCGGTCCACGTGCGCCGGTCTGTTACAGAGTGAGATAGCCACCAATTCTCGCTTCTTCGTCCTGGTTTGGACTGGGCTTACAAGTGTACCTTGTGCCATATCTCCACGGCCACGATGTTCGTCTGCGCTAAACCTTGGCCCGCAAGCCATGCCGCCCAATGGCTTTGGTCTATCCGTACGGAGTAGGGACTTGGAAGACCGAACAGATGCAAAAGACATGGATACCAGGATGAAGCTTCGGTGTCCCATGTCTCTCTTGGTTAACAATAAGGACCCTTAGCAACCTGACTTTATTACACGAGTTATGGCTGTGCCATCCTGGGACCACGAGGCAAGCAAGCAAGGCGAGGCGAGAAGACACGACAGGCAAGGGAGAAGCGATGGCTACCTAGGGCATGAGATGAGGGACAAGGCTGAGCGAATCAAACAACCAAAGCCTTGTTCATCAGTCCCCTCCCTTCTTGCTCACCCCATCTCCGCCCCGTCTTCCTTTTGAGACAGTCTGAGCTCCGGATCTCGCCTTCCGGTCGGGCTTTGACCTTGAAGTGCTCCGTGTATCAGAGTTTCGTGCTCGGGAAAGAAAGAGGGTGAATCAAAGAGAAAAAGAGAGATGAGGCCGCGGGCTGGTCCGTCCGAGGCTGAAGCTGAGCAATTGCTGTGTTTCGGGTTAATAAGCTGAATTGCCATCTCTGTGGGCTACCCATGCCTCGGTGTCATTTTCGCTTGTCGACTATGGAGCAGACTCCAAAGTTAATGTCGACTCGCTCATCGTCGGTGATAATTACCCTTGGTCACTAGAGGTTCAAGCACCAGGATTATCAGATATCCCTGTCTTGAAGAGCGGCCGGGCATCCCGTTGCCGTCGCTATTGCTGCATACTCTGTATCTCATCCGTCTCCCGTCAGTCGATCTTACCTGGTGCCATTTGAATTCCCTGCTGCTGCCGCTGTCCCGTCCCGGATTGAGCATTATACTAGAACCAGCATGTTAATATTACGATTCAGAGCTTTGGGCTCCTAGGCCCGGCCTAGCCAAGTTTCGTCTGGGGAGGATCTGTTTTAACAGGTGACCAACCCACCAAGTGGACTCCTTTCGGGAGAAATGTCTGACCTATGGCAACTCTCCCTCGACCATCTCCAGTTTAAACCGAGCCTAGTCAGCCATTGCTCATCGAAATACATGGGTTTTGGCGCGCCGCGCTTTCTAGACTGGAGAGAGATGCCCTATGAAAGCTGCAAGCTGATGCTTTTCAGATGGACTATCTTTCTAGCTCCGGCGCGACATTTTCTTCCTTCTCCTCTTGTAGTACCCGGCTGTGGACACTGATACGGCACGCCCCATCTTCTGACCTCATCTTCATCGGCTGTGAGCCATACCATTGCTGAACCATGGCCAGTCTTCTAAAGAGCACAGTAGGAGGGGAATCAGGGACTGACAGGTCCGAATACAGAATCAGCCATCAAAGCTGGTTCTTCCGGAAAGGTAACCCCAGCAGCAAAAGGAGGAAGACGAGGAAACCCTATTGTTAGTGGAGGAAGGACATGACAGGAAGAAGTCCTTTTGTCTTATGCCATCGTTCGTTATGCTTTTCTCGTTGCTTCTTCCGCTTCCCGTTCCGCTCCTCAGAAGCTTGTGTCATTGGGAAGTGGTTTGATTGAATATGCCCTTTCTCAAGACTTCTCGCCTATAAGATGGCGGTGGGCCAAGGTTTTTGTGCCTAACCACGCCTTCTTCCAACGGTTGACGATTCTCTTGCTTTTCCCGACCTGGCGATGACCTGGCCAGGATCAATAAGAAGAAGAAGACTCGGTTGAGAGCTCCATAGCACCTACACCCTAGCTCACCGGTCTATCCCCGAACCCGAAGGCGTCCATCCCATTACCTCACGAGCCTGTTCTCTGCTATCTTTGGCCCTGATCAATCTGCCGCGCTTGTTGGCGGGTGAGTAGGTAGGTATGTTCCTGTTTGTGAGCATGTCTTGCCTACGGCTCGTGAAGTCTTCCACTGAGCGTTGAAGGTCTTGCCATACCCATTTGAGCCACTCTCCGTCTTTATCAGCTTCATCCACACCTAAATGCACTTGTACACACACTTAGACGGTGTCTTGAGGATTCATCAGTTGTCTACTCTGGACAAAGCACTCTGCCTTTACCCACTGCCCTCCCACACACACACACACACCACTCCTTGATCGCTCACGTTTACAGTACACACCCCTCCCCCCTTGCGAGGGAAACCCCCCACACCCTCGCCGGTATTCCTCGTGCGTTCTGCATATGTATATGGAGAAGGTCGACCTCTGGGGTCTCATCTTTACATATGTAGCAATGCGAATGGCTTTAGGTCTCGCTTGTTTGCACTACACTACACTGCACTGCACATCTTGAAAACGATATACTCCCAACGGTCTGGCCTCGTGTTGGAACGTCCGCCTCAAGTTTGTGGTCCACCATCAAAACTCTGTCTCGAAATTGCCGTCCGGATCAAGCTACTGGCGACCCTTTCTAGGCATCGTTACGGCTTGCTGCCCTGTGGCTTTCCTCATCCGCCCGCCCCTTCCACCGACTCAATCCGTTCTTGTCTTGCCTTTGTCTATTGCCCTGCCGCGTTTATCCTGAGACAGTTCTGCTGTCTCCGCAATCTCCACGAGCTCAACGAGGAAAAAGCAAGTAAAAGAAACTTCCCGCCGTGTCTTACTTTGGTGTGCTTGCGTGTTGAAAGAGAAGCCGTTTCCTCCCAGAGAAAGGGCTCACAGACAAGCAACTAGCTTAAGATCCAGAGGCAGAGGTCAGCTTACTGCGGCCTAACAAGTTCTAAGCTCCACTGCCCTGTCATTAAGGGTTAATCTGCTGCGAGTTTGAGTGCTTGCGTTACTTGTGTTCTGTTCCTATGTTGAATCGTGGAAAGGTTTGCCGCAATACACCCAACGCCATCTAACGAGGTACAAAGTGCCCTGAGCTGGAACTTGGGCGATCGACGGCAAACGTGGATCACCTGTAGTTTTGCACTTTTAGGAACCAATTCGGGCAAGACGATGCATCTCCTCATCAACCGGTGTCAAACGTGAGAAACATCACACCAAATCCTTTGCTCCCCCCATCTCCGTTTCCAGCTTCTAGAAACTCGGCCAGGTCACGCTCACCGTTTCACGCCTCGTCCTCAAAGAATTCCTGTGGGCGAAGCTCTGTTGGCTCTATCAACTTGTCAGACAGTTATCAACGTTTCTTATTCCTGATCCAGTGTTGGCTGGACAGTACACACGACAATGAATAACCCCAATGGGACATCTACGATGGGACAGGATAGCACCATGGCCCAGAGTAACGGATATGGAAGCGATGCCTGGACAAGCATGAGCCCTTACAGCCAGAGCCCGTATAGTGCCAGTCCATTGACTGAATATCCATCCTTTGGCGCCTTTGTCAGTCACGGACTGCCCTCGGAATCATTAAATCGAATGCCTCCTCCGCCACCACAAACACATCAGATGATACAGCCCGCACCATCTCCAATGGCACATCATCAACTTCCCATGCTAAATACGACTTGGCCTAGCCAATTGACGAACCCGGCCCCTTCACAGAGCTATTCAGCACCACCGTTATCAATGACACCTGCTACCAGCGCACCGCCAGTGGAGCCCCCTAGGTTACCGACCCAGCACGAGAAATCGAGGAAGACCCTTACCACGGAACAGAAGCGAGCCATGTGCCAGTTCCATGAGGATAATCCTGGTACCCGACAAGCCGATATTGGAGCCCGATTCGGCGTTGAGAGAAGGTAGGCACTTTGGATCCAAAGTCACAGTTCGCCATTGGGAATCTGACAACTTGACAACAGCACGGTTTCGAAGGTTCTAAGACATAAGGATCAGTATCTAAAACGGGATCAAGAACCAGAAAATGCCGCTGTCAAGCGTGGCAAGGGCAAGCATCCTGACTTCGACCGGACACTCAGCAACTACGTCAGGAGACAGCAACAGCGGGGATTTCAAGTGAGCGACGAAGAGATTATGGAACAGGCGAGGCTTTTTGCTCATGCGAGTGGAAACCAAGAGAGTGTTCTCAACAACCTGAATAGCAGTTGGCTGCAGAAGTTTAAGCAAAAGCATGGCATTGGGGCAGGCAAGTTGATGCGAAGAGCCTCCGAAGCCAACATCCCGGATAGTGCAAGATTATCGACACTTGTCACGAAGTCGAGCGATTTATCACCTTCACCTCCGACAGACCAACTTTCACCCCTTTCTGGAAGCCGAAGCGATGAGGAGGTTCATACTGATGGAATTGACTTTGACTTTGGCTACAAGCACCCCGAGTCCCAATCGACAACTTCTCTTTCAAGTGATTTTAGAGATAACACGGCGTCTTCATTCTCAGCTGGCACAATGAGCCCAACAGGAACGTTCACTTTCTCTCCCGACCCCAACGTGGGAGGTTTCCCCATGGATCAACTTCGAGGTGCCGATTTTCATCACCGGGAGAAGAGGAGTAACACATTCCCGTCTCTGAATATCGATTACGTGAACCAAGTCTCATCATCAACTGAGCCAATGACTCCTCGTCATCCCCCGTCGTCGACCGCACCGTCTTCAGCTTTAGAATCGCCCCAGCATGAACTCCAAGCGCCATTCGGCATCGATACCAACGTCAATTCTCCGCCCCCGATGCTGCGCCGGAGCAGTAGCAACTCAAGTATAAATCGGTCTACGGCAGCAACGAGTGCTAGTTCCTCTACCCCTGTCGACTCGTCTCCAGTTTCACCATCCCAAGAGGATGCTCGCCGAGCTGCACAGACACTCCTCACTTACATCCAGACGGCTGGCACTTTCGATACCAACGATTATATGTCAATCGTTCAGCTGACCAAAAAGCTCAAGATCCACCAAGGAAGGTCATCAATAGGGGGGTTGTCTCGCATCCCTGAAGGAGATGTTGAAGCCCCTGTTCTCCTGCCAACAAAGATGGAATCAGCATGAAGTGCTACTATAGTGATATCATTGATCGTGTGTTTCTTTTTCTTAGTTTTGTCTTATCACCTGAGTTTACTCTCAGGGGGGGGGGTCTTGAGAGGACATGGGGGAGCTTAGAATGTTTCGGTTGAGACCATTCTGGGTCAATATCCTGCTCACGCGGGTAACAGGCTCCCTAGCATTCATACCTGGCGTCATCGGCCGCAGACTGAGGATTTTTTGTTGAGCCTGTTTCGTCACCATCAACCGCACTTCGTCTACCTTTAAATAAACAAAAACAACAGAAACCCCAGGTTACAGGAACGGACCTTTTCTTATACTCGATACCACCCTCGAAGACTTTATTCTTCCGCTCGCGCGAACCCGAACAATTACATACAAACTATCGTACACACGAACCTACAATTCCAAAACTGCTCACCTTGAGCACCAGGTGCTAAAGGAAAGGCAAAAGATCAGAAAGAGGTGAAAAAGATGGAGGCCAAAGTGCAGTGGCAGAAACACAGTATACGTCAGGGCGAGACTCAGCAACAACAGTTCAAGGGGCAGCGCAACACTCTGCGTTTGTCAATGTTTGTTTCCTTTTCTGAATCTGTTCTTTATTTTTCATACATATTTTTTATTTCTCCTGATTACATTGTACGGCATTGACGCGGAGGGATTAATTATCTGCGCACACGTTCTTTTCTTTTATGTTCATATCATATCTTGTCTGGTTTTCTGTTCTAAGACGAGAGAGGGTATATGCTGCGAGGCACGGCATGGCACGGTATGACATGGTATGGGGAACGAAGTGGCATATGGTTTACGAAGCGCCTTCTTGGGATCGCTATGGTTCTCAGGGGCAATAGAATAGATCCAGATCAGGCTTATTGGTTTAGGAGATAGTGCTGGGTTAGGCTGAACGTGGGCAGCTCAGGGGGTATTGAGATAGTCAAATGTCTAGCAGACGAGGACATCCCTTCTTTCGTTGAATGGGCGGCATTTGTGCATTTGGGAATGTCCTTGCTCTTGAACAACTTCTTTCCGTTCCGCGTCAGATCACTGTGACCGTGAAAAAGTATTAATCTATTAACAAAGGGGTATCATCAATCTAAAAGAGTGTCGACAGATCTATTCAGCCAAGTCTTTCCTCCCAAAGTTCCGTTACGCTTTTCTCAGTGAGTTCAGGCATCAGTCTGGCAAGTACCAGCTCAAGGATGCTGTACATGAGATGCTTGTTGCAATACACATCGTCTAGCACAAGGAGCAGCCGCTCCATCTCATTCACAAGGTCCTCGTCATCTGATGAGTCGCCCTCACCCTTCGTGCCTCGCCGCCATAAGCGACCGCCAAAATAAAGCCTTCCCACACCCTTCGGTAGCAACTCCCAAAGAGACTTAGTGGCTCTGCGACGCAGGGCTTGCAGCTCGGCTTCGGAAGATGGTGGGAACAAGGACGTCTTACCGGGGGCGTTATTGGGGAAGAGGACGCCGCGAAGGGTGCGCAGAAGAGGGGGCAGATTCGAAGGGGAAAAGAGGGAATTAAGGTGATGCGAGAGTAACCTGCAAGAGAGATAGGTTAGCACACAGATATTACTCTTTATTTTAGGCGGTACAGCGTGGGGGGGGGTTAATGATCGGAAACGTTATATGCAGCAAGGGGCATGTCGAGTGTATGTCGGTCTAGCCGATGTGATGCGATGCAATGCAGTGCGAGGGTGAGCAGCAAAGCACAAGGCGAGACAAGGCTGCTAATATCCCATTGGTTGTCATTCTCCTTGCGTTGGCGCATAAAGTGGTGACTCCATGTTGATCCGCCCATGTTGGAAGGAGATAGATCAAATTGGGACCAGGGGAAAGCTATGCAAGGCAAACTTTCAAGGTGCGGGGAAATGGATGAAGAGGCACATTCGTCGTCCGTGTAGGTATAGATATCTCGTGCAGAAGGGGAGGTGAGATTACACGACAGGAACACAATGAGGCCGCGGCTGAGTGTGGGTAGCATGTCACCAGACAACTCGGCTTTGAACCCCCCTCAGCGTCAAGGATCGCGCAACAGTACCGCATGAAGGGTGCAAAGACTTGACATATTCCAACATGATTCGGTTCTATGGGGAGAGACGACGCCGACCGGTCAGACCAACCTAGCCAAACCAAGCCACTGCTGCAAGGTTCGGGGGTAATAGCCAGGGCCATACTGAAAAGTTGAATATGACTTCAACAAGCCAACATAACCCCCTCGGAAATGATAATGTAGTCTGATGACGGGTGGCGCGGCACGGGGCGAGAGTCAATTCAAGCTCAATGCTGCATCTTCGAAGAGCGGGTGGTCCCTTTGGAGAAGCTGACATGGGCTGGGCGCGTAATCTTGACATTTTGCTGGATGAAAAGGCCTAGCCTGGTGCACCTTGTCAAGCAATCAGATGTCAAAGACACCGCTATGTCTTTCAATTGGTTGAAAGCTCAACTGTCGGGACCCATATCGATCATGATCGAGCGAGACACGAGGAAGTCGACGAGAAAAAAGGCGCTGCCTTGGTTTGATTATCCTCGTGTTGCAATTGTGGGTTGCGAGGGCGTGCATCGACAACGGTTTGTTATTCAGCGACAGAGGTTCTAGACGGCATGGGCCGCTCCCAAGACTAAGCGGGCGGGCCGTTTGGTCATGCCTGTGCCGTTGAAGAAACTCTCGTTCTGAAAGCTCACTGGAGCATCAGGAGGTCCAGTGACTCCAGATTCATGCGAGGTGAATATTGTCTGGTGACGGGGATAGGTGTGAGGAGATGAAAAGAGACGCTCATATCTTACCTGTCAACAGGGCCATCGTGGCCAGCGATTCGTCCAGGTCCGTTGACCGCGCCGTATTGTAAAAGTGATATAAATCCATCGAGCCAAGGCATGCGCAAGCTGAGCTCAAGCAGATTTCCAAGACATGTCCATACTCGGCATGATAGGATCGGCGCCTTGATGGAGTCGGATGACCCCGGGTTTGATGAGACGCGCGAAGACTTGTCGTGATCCAACAATGCTTCCTTTTCGTCTGCGGGCGTGGCTCTAGCGGGAAGAGACGATGCCATAACCAGAGCAGTCGTGATAAACCGGAGTGAAGCAACTACTAGCATCCCAAGTTGGATAACACCAAGGAACATGGACCTCACAGACCAGCTGCGACGACCATTGACATCGAGTTTAGGCCTAGAAGATTCGTCTTGAGTTTGTGCGGCCGCTATCGCTTGGTCCTTCTTCTGCCGCAAAACCCTAGCCGTGATGCAGATGCCTTCATACAGCATCCATGGCTGTGAGGCTTTATTGGCTATGACGTTGCCAATGATGAGCTCTGAAAAGATCTGCCCAACAAGGGCCGTGAGGCATGGGTTCTCAAGATCTTCTGTGGGCAATAGGATCGCAAGGACGCCCTGGACGAGTAGTTGACGATACAGCGCTTCATTCTCCTTTTGGTCGGATATCGAATCTGGGTCGTCTGGATGAGGTACTGGTGCAAGGTGTGGTAGAGGGCACAAGGCGTGGTAAGCCTCTCGAGGATCAACCTCGACAGGCTGTCTCGCGATAGCGCTATGAGAGATTCGGTAGGCTAGTCACCGTCAGATGGAAACAACAATAGCAGAGCCAAAGTCCTTACATGTTATATGCTTGTCCAGCAAGTCAGGTATCTCATCCAATACCAAACTCTCCAAATCAATCTTGCGAAAGCGCTGCTCCAAAGCCCGTGAACAGTGGGCGATAATGTGTAGAATCTCAGCTACAAAGTGTTCGTCTGTGGTGATTTTGCTATACCAGCTCTGGACGAACTCTCTCATGATAATAGCGAGAAGGGCGTATAACTGAAGGTCAACATCATTGCGACTGGTCAATGGTGGAAGCAGCTCGTCAATGGGCACTTGCGCATCCCGGCTTTTGTCCCCAAGCTGAGGGGAGCACAGCGTACGACGTATCAGAAGCGAAGTCGCTCGGTCTGACAAGGGATCAGGCGCATTAGAACGTATCGGGCGGCGCGAGGTCGAACCAGCAGCAGCAGAGGACAGCGACTCGGTATCAAAGGCCACCGTCTTGGGGTGTGGGGCCGGTGGACGGACAGGAGGAACGGCCAGGGCCACAGAGGGAGTGGCGGTCATGACCGGAGTGATCGGCGAGTATCCGCTATCATGACCTGTTCGTAGAGTCGCAGGCGGGGGTAGGAGAAGCGTATGATGGCGAGTCTGAGAGAGATTCGATTTCGGGGTTTGGGGGTTGAAGTCAAGTTTAACAACAGGTCGCAGGGAAGGCCGCATGTTAAGCTCCTGGCTTCTGCCCGCGCACGGCACGGGTTGGCCCGTCGCTTGAACCGTGCACTGCAGGCGCGGGGAGGCCGCATGCATAAGATGAGCTACCTTACCTCGGGGGTCAAAGAAAAACATAGAATCGACCAACATGAGATATACATAAAGTCCTCCCTAAACTTATAGTAATATCTCCAAAGGTCTATATTACCATATACTATAATGCTCTAATATTTAGAATTTTCTTATATAATTATCTAAAGGGACTTCTGGTCTTTTCTTTTACCCCGAGGGGGCTTACCCATGCTGTAACTCCCCGAGTAACGACAAGAAACATTCCAAGCATTTATAAAAGCAGCACAAATTGACCGAATACGGTTCAAGCCATCCAAGGTTAGAGTTGTACAGATTTAGGCACAGAAACATAACAATGCCGGTTCAGGAGATGTTCTTTTTCTGCTACCAACTCCTCACAGATGTTTAGAGGAAAGGCAGGATGCTTCCGGTCCCGAGCTATCAACCATATACACAGTTATACTACAGATTCTGTACAATATAGTTACAAGGGCCTCTTCTCTTTTCTTCACCTGACACTCTTTTTAATCATCCCTTGTAGCCGTCTCATATCTGTAATCGCAAAGTTAGTTCAGTTGTTCTAAGCATTTGATCGACAGCAACATACCTCTTTCCACGGAACGCCCACACGCCCCAGTTTCCACAGCTGATATCCTGAGGGTCCATGTCGTTCAGATCCCATCGAAGACTTCTGAAAACATTCTCACCGGGCTGCAGAAGGATATCAAATTCTCCCTTTGACTTCTTGTTAACCCACTCAACATCGCGCTCCATATCAAACTGGGTATAGCCCGTGCTGATGATGGGGATTTTGGTCTCCAAGAGAAGGGGAAGAGTTTCTTCCCACTCGTGACTACTAGCTGGATGGCCCAGACCAGGGTGGAAGAGCACAAAGCAGTCAAAGTAGGGATCATATGGTGCAAAGTGCTGGGTCTGGTGAACTGTATGGTAGTAATCCAAGATTGTGCTAATCTTCATCTTGTACCAGACACGGTCCTCAACCACGGCTCCGAAGGGGTTTGAGGGGGTACGTTCTGGCAAAGGGAACTCATCGTCACGGTTGGCCATGCTTTCAGGTCCCACAAAGATGAGGTGAAGTCGGGCGTCAGGGAACATATGCGCCAGTTGTACCCAAGCAGGGCGCGGGAGAGATGACTCGGCACGAGCTCCCAGGATGAAGACTCTCACGGCTGGAGCCTCAGGCTTGAGCTCTCCAACACCGGTTCCTCGACCGGACTTGGGAGGGTGCAGGTTATATCGCAATGCTAGTTCCATAAGTCAGCTCATGGCTATCGACTCCATTCAGTAATTTGCACTAACCGCTGAAACTCTTCAATCCTTCTGTGGTCATTCGTTCTCCAGCCTTGATGCTATATGGGCTGAGTTCATGAAGAACACTGCCAATGGTCACAGGGTAGGTCAGAAGTCGGGTAATCTGTCTCATCTGTCGATCAGAGTTGACGGCATCGAACTCTCGGGTGTACATGAAAGTATCCCAATTTGTCATGTTGATAGCCGCATGTTCCATCTGCAGATCGGGGAGGTTCCCTTCTTCGAATACTCGGCCGGATCGCAAATCGTGATCATCTTCGTTGATCTGTCGCAGAGTGTCGCAAACTTTCAAATGCTTTTCGTAATCATCCATCCAGTGTTCCTCGCAGCAGTAAACTGGTAGACCACAATCCGGGCATTCAAAGTTCACATGTTCAGGCGGATGAGTTCCGTTCGTAGCCTCAGGATCCTCGGGCTTCGGGGCAATGGTCGGGAGCTTCGTTTGCTGGTGATCGGGGTGAGGGCAGTAGGCGTGCTGTCGCATAAAGGCAGCACGTTGTCGGAACTCGGGAACTGGTGACTTGGAGAACGGATGGAAGAGGTCATCTTGATTAAGGCGTAAAGATGACGGAGATGACTTGTTAATGGCAGGAGCGGCGGCCTCAGACTGTTTCTTTGCAGTAGTAGAAAAGTCTCGGGTCTTGGGTGCAGGTGCAGCTCTTTTCTGGTCCTTAACAGTCGAGTGAACGCTCCGGACATGATGGGCTGATATCCATGGCTTAGCTGTCGCTCCCGTGGCCAATTGCCTCCGAACAGTTGCAGAACATTGCCCGCAGATGCTTGAAGCCGCTCTCCTTAAAGTTGGCTCCATTTTACAAACAAAACCGGCCGAAATTCAGACACAAACTGAATATCCAGGCTTCTTCGGAAGGCCTGATGTCGCTGAAGTGGGATAATTAACAAGCTCGGGCCACAATCTCCCGCGCCGCAAAATAGTTCCTCCGAAGCGCGCCAAACTTTTGACATCAAAGCTCGCTCGAGTTTCAAAAGCTCCTACCATCAGCTTCGACGCGACACAATCTGACCTGCCCTTGTTTTTGAAGCCGTGCAGGCTCATCTGCGCCTAGCCGCAAACATGGCGACCACGTCGAACATGTTCTTGTACTCGCTGACGGTTCAACCACCGACAAACGTCACGCAAGCGGTGCTCGGCCAATTCGCAGGCACCAGAGAGCAGCTCATCATCACTGCTGCTGGCTCGCAGCTCTCCCTGCTGCGACCCGATCCCTCACAGGGAAAGGTGATTACCCTCCTATCTCACGATGTCTTTGGCATCATCCGTTCCCTCGCCGCCTTCCGGTTAGCTGGTAGCAATAAGGGTAAGTCAATCCAAAACCCCTCTCAGGAAAATCACTTAGTGATATTCGAAAGCGATGCCATAGACGCGTCGACCACAGCGCCACCGAGAACTCGACGTTCTGTCATTAGAAACCCAAAGCTAACAAAATTTTCGCAGACTACTTGATTATTGCTTCCGACTCTGGTCGAATCACAATTATTGAGTACCTCCCAGCTCAGAATCGCTTCCAGCGATTGCACCTCGAAACCTTTGGCAAGTCTGGTGTGCGAAGAGTCATCCCTGGCGAGTACCTCGCTTGTGATCCCAAGGGCAGAGCATGCTTAATTGCCTCAACCGAGAAGAACAAGCTTGTCTACGTTCTCAACCGGAATTCGCAAGCTGAGCTCACAATCTCGTCGCCTCTTGAGGCCCACAAACCTGGTGTTCTTGTCATCTCCATGGTTGCCCTCGATGTCGGGTATTCCAATCCTGTTTTTGCCGCCCTCGAAATTGACTACTCCGAGGTTGATCAAGACTCAACAGGTCAAGCCATGGAAGAGTTGGACACTCAGTTGGTGTATTATGAGCTTGACTTGGGATTAAACCACGTTGTTCGCAAGTGGTCAGATCCTGTCGATCCCACAGCCTCAATTCTGTTCCAGGTCCCTGGTGGAAACGATGGGCCCAGCGGTGTGCTTGTCTGCGGCGAAGAAAATATCACATATCGACACTCGAATCAAGAAGCATTTCGCGTTGCCATCCCTCGTAGACGAGGCGCAACTGAAGACCCGAACAGGAAGCGCACGATCGTGTCCGGTATCATGCACAAGTTGAAAGGCAGTGCAGGCGCATTTTTCTTCCTGTTGCAGACAGATGATGGCGATCTCTTCAAGCTCTCCATCGATATGGTTGAGGATGAGGAAGGCAATCCCACAGGAGAAGTCAAGAGGCTGAAAATTAAGTATTTTGACACCGTTCCGGTGGCGTCCAGTCTTTGCATCCTGAAGAGCGGGTTCCTCTATGTTGGCTCTCAGTTTGGCAACTACTCATTCTACCAGTTTGAAAAGCTCGGTGATGACGACGAGGAACTAGAGTTCTACAGTGACGATTTCCCTGCAGATCCCAAAGCTTCCTACGAACCTGTTTACTTCCACCCTCGGCCAACAGAAAACTTGGCATTGGTTGAGAGCATTCCAGCCATGAACCCTCTGTTGGATTGCAAGGTCGCAAATGTCACCGGAGAAGATGCGCCTCAGATCTTCACCATCTGTGGCAACGGCCCTCGAAGTAGCTTCAGGATGCTTAAGCATGGCTTAGAAGTTAATGAGATCGTTGCTTCTGAGCTTCCTGGAATCCCTTCCGCGGTTTGGACGCTCAGGCTGAATCGTTCTGAACAATACGACGCTTACATCGTACTATCGTTCACCAACGGTACGCTAGTTCTCAGTATTGGAGAGACTGTCGAGGAGGTCAGCGATTCCGGTTTCCTTACGAGTGTTCCCACACTGGCGGCTCAGCTTCTTGGTGATGATGGTCTAATCCAGGTTCACCCCAAGGGCATTCGGCATGTACGAAATGGCCATGTCAATGAATGGGCAGCCCCGCAGCATCGATCCATTGTTGCCGCTACGGCCAATGCTCACCAAGTCGCCGTCGCTCTTAGCTCTGGTGAGATCGTTTACTTTGAAATGGATGCCGATGGCTCGCTGGCCGAGTATGATGAGAAAAAGGAGATGTTTGGCACGGTCACCTGCCTGAGCTTGGGTGATGTCCCTGAGGGACGGTTGAGAAGCTCATTCTTAGCTGTCGGTTGTGATGACTGCACTGTCCGCATTCTTAGTCTAGATCCTGAGTCGACTTTGGAAAACAAGTCGGTGCAGGCTCTGACGGCTGCCCCAACATCGCTGGCAATTATTGCCATGGACGACTCTTCGTCGGGCGGTTCTACTCTCTATCTCCATATCGGCCTACACTCGGGTGTCTATTTAAGGACAGTTCTTGACGAGGTCACTGGGGAGTTGACAGACACACGCCAAAAGTTTCTTGGGCCCAAGGAAGTCAGACTATTTCAAGTCACTGTCCAAGGCAAGACTTGCGTGCTTGGCCTGAGCTCTAGACCTTGGCTTGGCTACGCAGACCCGATCACCAAGGGATTTGTTGTGACGCCTCTCAGCTACGTTGATCTTGAATGGGGCTGGAACTTCAGTAGTGAGCAGTGCGAAGAAGGCATTGTCGGTATTCAAGGCCAATCACTACGGTACGTGATATTTTTTTCTACACTCCTTCAATTTGCATATGATGAGAAAACGGGATCCTATGCTTTAAGCAATGAGGCCTTATTACGCATTTTTTCCAATTGTTCCTACTGAAGCAACATGTTTCTACAATATTCTTGTAGCAATACCTAGCGAGGCCAAAGCTAACACTCGCAGGATCTTTAATATCGATCGCCTCGGCGAGACATTGATTCAAAAATCAATTCCGCTGACTTATACCCCGAAGAAGCTTGTGAAGCATCCCGACCAGCCCCTCTTCTACACTATTGAGGCAGATAACAACACTTTACCACCTGAGCTCCGCGCACAACTCTTGGCAGACCCTGGAGTTGTTAATGGCGATTCTAGGGTGCTTCCGCCTGAAGACTTTGGTTACCCAAAGGGCACTCGTCGATGGGCGTCTTGCATCAACGTAATTGATCCTCTGTCCGAGGAAGGGCAGGTCTTACAAACGGTTGATCTGGAGAACAATGAGGCGGCCGTTAGTGCAGCTATCGTATCATTTGCCAGCCAAGATAATGAGAGCTTTTTGGTGGTCGGTACAGGCAAAGACATGGTGGTCAATCCTCGAAGCTATTCTGAGGGATACCTCCATATTTACCGATTCCAAGAAGGAGGCCGAGAGCTGGAGTTCATTCACAAGACTAAGGTTGAAGAGCCACCTCTGGCACTCTTGGCTTTCCAAGGTAGAGTCGCTGTTGCAGTTGGCACACAACTGCGCATATATGACCTTGGTATGAGACAAATGCTTCGCAAATCTCAGGCCGAGGTATCAGCACAGCAGATTGTGTCCCTGAACACACAGGGTAGTCGAATTGTTGTTGGCGACGTTCAACAGGGCATCACCTACGTCGTATACAAGCCTGTTTCGAACAAGCTCATCCCCTTTGTCGATGATACAATCGCAAGGTGGACCACATGTACAACCATGGTGGATTACGAGTCAGTCGCTGGCGGCGACAAGTTTGGAAACATGTTCATCGTCCGCTGCCCTGAAAAGGCCAGTGAAGAGGCTGACGAGGAGCAATCCGGCTTGCACCTTATTAATGCGCGAGACTACCTCCACGGTACACCCCACAGAGTGAGCCTGATGTGCCATTTTTATACACAAGACATACCAACCAGTATCGCCAAGACGAGTCTGGTCGTTGGTGGGCAGGAGGTTTTGCTATGGAGTGGTATCATGGGCACTATCGGAGTTTTCATCCCATTTGTCAGTCGTGAAGACACAGACTTTTTCCAGAATCTCGAGCAACACCTAAGGACCGAGGATCCCCCACTCGCCGGACGAGATCATCTCATGTATCGCGGTTACTATGCTCCTATAAAGGGAGTCATTGATGGCGATTTATGTGAGCGATACAATCTTCTGCCCAACGACAAGAAGCAGATGATTGCCGGCGAGTTGGACCGATCGGTCCGAGAGATTGAGAGGAAGATTTCTGTAAGTTGCTCCTTTGTTTATTTTAATAATGACTTGCTAACTAAATCTCAGGATATTCGTACACGGTCTGCGTTCTAATGAAAGAAACGTGGTATATTTGGTATATCATAAAAGCTATTGTACAAAAAATGAAATGTTTGGGAAGTTGGTGGCGTTAACGTACAGGGTCACAAAAGTCCCTGGCTTGGAAGAAGATATGTACCCAGCGAACCGAAGCGTGTGTTGTGAACCGCAAAGCGGTATGAACCATGAATCTAATATCCAATTCAAAACTCAGTCAGAGTCCTCTCCAGAAAGGGCCACGGTTCTTGTATTTGTCAGCCTTTTTCCCTTTTCCAGGGGCTGAATGTTCCTGCTCCCATTTCTCATCGTCCATGTATGCTGTAACAGAGTTCTCGAGATCATAGCCAGACTGTTCCAAGTACAACACGGCAATGTCGTAGTCGGAGACTTTGCAGGATGTCATGAAGCGACGAATCTTTCCCTTTCTCAACTCTTCCTCTTCGCCTTCAATAGGTCGCGGTGAGAGGCTGACGCCGCCCTTGTAATACTCGCCCGGGATCAAAACCGTTCGTCTTCCGAGAAGCAAGTGGTCGCTAGTAATGTTGTTGCTTCGTCGCAGGGCATGGGCGGGCACGCCGTATCGGAGAGATAAGGAACTGACGCTATCATGGTGATGATCGAGGAAATGCAGAACATCGGCAGCATCTTCCTTCATAACATCTTGCGCCAAGGCTGCCTTCTCATCATCGACATTTTGCAAGCTTGAAGCTGCTGAATATGGTGGCGGCGCCCCGGAGATATGTGCAGTCCTCAAACTAGACGATGGCAGCGATGTATAAGCCGGGGGTTCTTTTAAGCCCTGCGGGAGCAAAGATGGCGCTGTAGAAACTTGACAGTATGGGCAATAGTCGGCAAATCGTTCGTTTTTCTACCACAATATAGTATCAGTTTTGACTGCAGTTATACGAAGATGGGTAGAGATGGATGACGAACATCGATGCATTTGCCACAGATGATTCTCGCACAGCATGCGACCCGGCGATCTTGCGGAAGAGATAGGTCCTCTTTGGTATACGCGGGCGTTGACAAGAGGATAGTTGCGCACGTCGAGCACGATTCCATGGCTTACTGGATATTTCTTTTGAATACTTGCAGATTATATGGTCAAATCAAAGTTCTAGATGCATTCGCAGGGAAAGGTTCAACATTTGGGGGTTGCACACCTATTTCTGTCAAAAGGTTATGGTTGTCCAATCACGTCATAAAAGATATTAGCGGCCACTGAGATTCATCATATGCACGCGACCCATGGCAGATGCAGAAGAAATAGCTATCACGAGTAACTATTTATTTGTTTATTTACTTATTTATTTTCGTTAATAGTCTGATAATTTGATGATTGAAACGTGTTTTATCATAGTCGGCTCTTCTGTTTCTATAAATTGTTCTGCTGAAAAGTGACCTTGAATCTCAGGTGTCATCCAACCAAACGTATCGCCTTCTGTCGCGACCCTCAATGTGAACCTACAACTCTAACCTTTCAACTAATTGACCCAGTCCACCATTCCCAGCGCCGCGCAAGACCGACCTATGCAAATTACACCTTACTGGGCCCAGATCACTACGACTCAATAACAATACACATTATGAGCAAGCCATTGGCCTTTGGCCTCAACCTCGCGAAAAAGCCTGGCACGTCGAAACCCGCTCCGCCAAAGCGAAGGTCCATGTTTGGCGACGATGACGATTCAGGCAACGATAGCGCAGGTGGCGAGGGTAAAGCAGAAGAAATCGGCGAGTTCGACGACTTTGGCAGCACTCCAAAGCCAAAAACAAATATGTCGAAATTAGGCAAATCAAAAAATGGTCCTCCGACTCAACCCCCGAAGCTTAAATCCAAAGGCCAACCAAACATGATTTTTGGCGATCTCTCCGGCTCTCTTACCTCTCGAAAGAACGCCGAGGCTGCTGCCGAAGTCGATGCCAGTGTTTACGAGTACGATTCTGTCTACGATTCGCTCAAACCCAAGAAACAGGCTACAAAGGAGGATCAAGAAAAACGGCCCAAGTATATGAAGAACATCCTGCAGGCGGCTGATGTACGGAAGCGCGACGCACTCATCGCTGAGGAGAAGAAGATCGCCCGGGAGCGAGAGGCTGAAGGAGAAGAGTATGCCGACAAGGAGAAGTTCGTTACGGAAGCCTATCGGAAACAGCAAGAGGAGAACAAACGACTGGAAGAGGAAGAAAGAAGGAGAGAAGAGGAAGAGGCAAAGAAAAATAAGGGTGGTGGCATGTCTGCTTTTTACAGAAAATTATTGGACAAGGACGAGCAAAGGCATTCAGATGCTGTCAAAGCGGCTGAGGAAAACGCTAAGCACGGCGCACCTGGGGAAGAAAAGATAGACGAGGCCGAGGGAGAGGGAGAGGGAGAGAGGGAAAAGACAGAGGCCGATATCGCCAAGGAGCTTAACGACAAAGGTGCCGCGGTCGCCATCAACGAAGAGGGCCAAGTGGTCGATAAGCGCCAGCTACTCAGGGGTGGCTTGAATGTCGGTGCAAAGAAGAAAGAATCAGTCCAACACGAATATGAGCAACAAGCCGATCGGCCACGAAAGGAAACCACAAATCAACAATATGGAAGAAGACAAGCTCAGCGAGAACGACAAACGCGCATGATCGAGGAGCAGCTAGAGCAGTCAATGAAGCGATCACGGGACGAAGAAGCGGCACAGCGAGAAGAAGTCGAGCGAGCGGCCAAGAGTCGCAAGACAGAAGGCGAGATTTCCAGCGCAAAAGAGCGATACCTGGCGCGAAAACGAGCTGCCGAGGAAGAGAAGAAAAAGGCCGCTGCAGGAACTTAAATACCCAAAATCAAGAAGAGAAGAAGAGTTCGTATATAACGGCATAGCATGGCCCTTGATACAATCCCTGCCATTTCTGCTCCAGCTCGTCTATTCCCCGATTCTATCCTTCTAGTTGGTTCCTCGTACACGATAATGTTCCTCTTAGACGTCATTCGGCCCATATTGTCACAATATGATACAATCCTGCGCTTCATAAAACGGTCGCAAGTCGTTGGTTTTTTATTTTTCAGAATTTGCCCTTCGTTAATTCTGTAGGTGGCTAGACTCCTGTCTTAATCGAGTAATGTAGGCTGCGTTGACCATGTTCCAGGCTGCCATGTATTTCTCCATGCAGCTGGTCATGCAAGTCGTCTCGCCGCTCGACAGGGAGGTTCCGGGCTTGGGGACGCACTTCTCGAAGCATGTCTCTTGGAGTTTCTATCGTAAGGCCGATGTTAGTGTTTTGGTATGACAAGCAATTGCGATATGGGCGTACCTCAATGAGAGTGCGAGCGTTAACCAGGTTGGCCTCCTGCTGGACCTGCTTGATGACAGCAGCCTTGACTTGTGTGGAATCCATGGTTGTGATATTGTAGTAGTAATTTGAGTCGTGACGTTGGTTCGGGGTCAGCCGTGAAATCAAAGATTGGACGCCTATCACAAAAAGATAACGGTGCTGGAAAAATTAAAGGCCTGGCCGGGGTAGGCTGGTCATGACTCAGCATCGAGATTCAATATAAGCTCAGTACTGCACCTTAGTCTTTTGTGTGTACAGATATAGGTAGGAAGCACGCCACAATTTCCTTGATTCCTTTCAACGCCGAATTGCTTAAGAATTCAAATTTAAGTTGTATTATTAATGGCATGTTATTAGACGAGTATTCCCATATACAACGTTATGAATATGGATGAACATATACTAACACATTATACATTTGCATATATGGAGCGAGTGCCGTCGTACATTTGTATCAACTTTGATATAAACGCAACCCCACTGCGCCACTGCGCCACTGGCATCTTTGACGGTTGGGCTTGCCTTCGATTCTTTTCGAAGGATGTCTAGTCTCAACATTGACCGTGATAAATCGAACACTGGTTCCTGATCTGGGGCGGAAGTTGCAAGTATGTACTAGCAGCATCGAATACAATGCGAAGCTCCCTGGCTGGATTGAGAAAGGTCAAATTGAGCCTAACAAGCCCAAGGGCCTCTCTAGTAGACTAGATACGGTTATAAGGGGGTTCTAAGAACATCAGGATAGCAAGATTTCTGGTTACAAACTATCATATAAAGTACATGTTTCAACAATTAAGCAGAACAATATTCTGGCGAGTTCAGAAGTGTTGATAGACACTGAACAGTTGTATGAGTGAGTTGTAGATGGCATGTGAGAGCTTCCTGAGTTGTTGGTATTGTGGCTTTAAACGTCCCCTCAAGGGTCAAATGACAGGGGTTTCTCTCGGGAAAGTACTGCCTGTAGCCCTGTACCTTACCTAGTGGGGAGCAGTCACCTAAAATCGTTTTGGCCAGAGCCACAAACAGAGGAAGAGGACACTTGTGCTACCTTAGCTCCTGTTCTCATCGACATCCCCCTACATTTACCCACATCGTGACAACGACTTGAGCAACGACCACTGTGGTCAATTTCTTCCTACTCCAACACTCAACATCGCGATTCTGTTGCCACATCCAAGAGCGGTGTGCGCCCATATCGTGCCAGTTTGAATTGGCACCTTGCGAGAGAAAGAGCAGGGAACTAGACACCACCAGGATATAGCTTCATCATGCGGCTGCCCTCGCTATCAGCGGCGCTCCTTGGTGCGCTCGCATGGACTGCCAGCGCTGAAGATCTTGATGACAACATCAGGAGTATCTCGGTATGTCTCTCTGGTGGCTGGCCATTTGAGCTTCTTTGCTAAACTTCTTCACTCTCTAGCTCAGGACACATTCCTTGACTCAGGTTAGTTGCGGCGAACGCGAGCAGAGCTTTGCTTTGCAGATCGACAAATTAATTGACTCCTATACCCAAATAGCCTTACCTTGACTCGGACATGCAAAGCCGCTGGTACGACTTTGGCGGAGATACCATCATTCGAACCGACTCGTACGCTCCCTCGATTCGCTGATAACGATAGTATTTGGGACATGGGTTGACTTGTTATAGATACATCCGACTTACTTCGGATCGCCCATCGCAGTCGGGATGGATGTATTCACGAGTACCCCTTACTGCGACAAACTGGCAGGTCGAGGTTGAGTTCAAGATCTCGGGCAAGAACCAGCTCTATGGCGACGGTTTTGCTATGTGGATCACCCGACAGCGTGCGCAACAGGGAACTGTCTTTGGAGGACCCGACAATTTCGAAGGACTCGGAGTCTTTATCGACACCTACAAGAACAACCGTCCCGGCGTTGTCTTCCCCTATGTCATGGCTATGCATGGCGATGGCAAGACCTCATACGACAAGTCCAACGACGGAAAGCACACCGAGCTCGCTGGCTGCTCGGCGCGCGGTATCCGACACTCAAGCGTCCCTACCAAGATGCGCCTTACCTACTTCCAGGACAAGCAGCTCAAGCTGGAGCTTCAGTACAAGGTTGAGGATGAGTGGCAGACATGCTTTGATCTCGAGGAGCCCCCGGCCATTCCCAACATTGCCTATGTCGGCTTCACTGCCGAGACTGGTGAGCTCAGCGATAACCACGACATCATCTCCGTATCGGCCAAGAACCTGTACACTCAGCCTGGCAGCGGTGGTAACACCGGCAGCAAGTCGTCTGGTGGTAAGAACAAGGCACGCAAGGGCTCCAGCAAGTCTTCCAACGGCAACAAACAGGGTGGCAGTTGGACATGGTTCTTCACCAAGATTATCCTGTTCATCATTGTCGCTGGCGGTGCGTACGTGGGTTACACAGCCTACCGAGCCAAGGCCAAGTCACACAGGTTCTAATCTGGTGAAAATAAATGCATATGAACGGCGCCAGCGCCGTGAATAAAAGGACGGGAACGAGTTGCCGAGACATAACTCTCTGCTTAGACAGCATCATCTGGCTTTTCTTGGATCTTTGATATCTGTGTTTTGAGTTGGGGAGAGACGGCGAGAAGGGTACAAGCCGGTGAGTATTGTGACATACCTATGATACAAAAATCAATATATTCCTTTGTTGTGTTATGGATGCTTCTTCTCGTTGGAGTTGAGTGAAACCTATGCTTCAAGAGATGCTACTAGTTATTGATATCATGAACTATCTTCCACGCGTAGATCAATTGAGTCGAACAACTTCTTTCTTTTATACGACAGCTATGCAGCTGGAACGAAACCACATGCCAGCAATTGTCTAGTTGAAGCGTATCATAATTTGTGGGGAAAGGTCGTTGCTTTAATGGTTTTCGCAAATGGCCAGCTTCAGGGTAAGATGATTGTCCATAAGCAACGTCAATGATGAGAGGATTTCATACCGATCTTTGACATGTACCGGTATGATTGCTGAAATATTCATAAAAGATACAATTATTCGTACCAAAGGCTCAAGATCGAAATCTTGGATCTCAACAAAGTCAAAAGTCAAAAGTGGCTTCCAATTAATAGAACGATACCGTTCAATCAGTCAAGATAACAGCGAGTCTGGTTGATGTCCGAGGCTCTGTACTCCGGTTGAATCACATCAAGTATGCAAAGTTAAGTGATAATATGCTTGGACGATTGATCTGGCTGCACGCGAGACCCTGAATTTCATGCAAGGCACAGTGCAACACTACCTACAACAACATCACCGGCTGCTTCTGCTCAGATTATTGATGATCAAACTGAGCCCAAAAAGATACGCGAAATTCCACTGCATTCAGGCACACGAACATCTCATCATTGCACGTTCCAGTGGGCGCACTAATCCTGAGCCGGGGGATTAATTGAGTTGTGATCATCCACTCATATCTCAAAGCCTACCAAAAGCCCTCTCCCTCTGTCTTATTACATAGTGGAATCTCCCGTCGGCTCATGGATCATACCGTCTTGGGCTGGCTGTAACCCACTTTCTATCTGCAACTAGCGTACTGTAGCTACAGTACGCCAAGCGCCAACTCCTCATCCAATGTCAAGATAGCAAAGAGCACCATCAGCTCTGCTCTGTTGCGCTGTGCTATACTGTTCAGTTCTGCGCTGTAGCTCCCCATGTCAGCTTTCGGAACGCCCTAATAGCAATAGGAAGATCCTGACTTTCTCTTATGATATTGCTGAGCAATTGAGAAGCTTTCTCCCTTCCATTCCAATCCAATCTAACGTTAGTGAGATCTCTCTCATACAGGGCGCCAACCCTCAGGTGTCTTGCCTTTTCCTCATCCTAGCTCATCTTGTTTCGATCAGTTCAACCATTTTCCTGCTTCTTCCCTCATCTTGAGGTTTGATATCTTTTATTTCATCTCCATCATCATCATCATTGATCGAGCTTACCTCTTTACTACCTGATCCGACTGTCGTCACTTGTGGACTATCCGGCCTTCCGTGCCTACGCTAGGTACCATACGTACTATATCGCCGAGTGCGTGTTGTCTTCCCTTCAGTGTTCCCACTTGCACAAAAGGCTACTCGACAACGACATCATCGCATTGTCCTTTGTCCCTCTCAGCCGACCCGTCTCATCCCCGCTCTAGACTCGCGGATCAAGCAACCAATTGCCGCTAAACAGACCTCGTCTTGACGCCTCGTTTTAGAATATTACGATTCAGATAGACACAAAGCGTCGCAAGCGGGCTCAGAAAACCGAGGAAACCCGCAACAACAAGTTGCGACATCATCTTGCGCCCATCAGTATCGAATCCCCCCAGTGTGCAATCGCTGATCCGATCATAAAAGAGGGGCAGCTTTGTTGTGGCCGAAGCTCCTAGACACTACATCATCACCAGAGCCTGGTAAACCTTGTACTGTTGCTAGTTTGCTCAAGGTGCCTTACCCTGTCTTGCACTGCATTCACAATCATCCATTATCACCTCATCTTACGAGAAGCTTCATCTCTCTCTGTCTCTAGGTTGAATGGTTTCATTTTTGGCTTGATTGTTGAAACGTCAAAAACGCAAAGACGAAACCATCTTCCTTCGTACCGATACCCAGGCGTTGAACATTGACTATCCTATTCGTACCTATCTTATCCCTCCACCTTTTTTTCCCCAGCCACCAGGGAAAGCATCATCCTATCCAATTGCCGGCCTCGGTGGAATGCGCCAAGCTTCTGAGTCCTTTGTTCACTTACGAAGCCAGAAAAAGCCCTGATTCTCACCATCAACCATTGTTTTTATTCTTTCTCTCATGCTCGTGGACTCCAGTTAAGCTAGAGCTCTGGTAATTACTGTTGGTTTTAACATCCGAAAGCTGAGAGAGCTTCCCCACAGAACGACAGCCCAGGTCAGTCTGAGGAGAGCAGACCAGCACGTCAGATTCCAGCCTCTCCCCACTATTACGTTGCCGTACCTGAACTTGAAAAGAGCTCCAATTGCAAGGTTAGGTTAGGCTAGGTCGCACCAGACGAGCTCACTGACCTCTTGCTGGTCCCAGAGGAAGCAAACGTGCTCGAATCCTCCCAACTTTCCTGTCTCATCCGTTTGTCCCTCTCTCTACGAATATCTATCAGTCTCATTTTCAATCAATTCGAAGAGTTCTCAGTAGGCAGAACTTAGCCGGGCATCCCACAATTGGATCCCACTTCCAACATCCACATCCACAACAAGCCCACCACCAACCAAGCTGAAGCTGGGCTGGCAAACTGTTCCGTTCCGTTCGATCGATCTGCAGAGCGTGCTTCCTCATCTTTGGGTCCATTCTACCGTAACCACCACCTATTACTCCTACTATCTCTTAACCCCTCCCCGCTTCTCTTTGCAAGTGCTCCCCCTCTCTTTCTTTTGTCACACTATTACTACCCTACCTACCTACCTTATGCCTTCACTGGGGTTCCTCAAGAAAAAGCGGACCAGAGAGGGTAACTCTGACCCTTCGGCCTCAAGTCCAACTAGTCCAGTTACTCCTACCACTTCTAGGTCAAAGTCCATCTCGAAAGCTTTTCACCTGCCTCGAACCAGTAGACATTCCACCTCAGCCCCAAGTGTGCAGCCAACCAACGGCCAGACCCAGCCTCAACAACAGCAGCAGCAACCCGAACATACTACTCAGGAAAGCGCCTCGCCTCAACCTGGCCAATCTTCTGCGCCAAACCAGCACACGGCAGGAGCCACCGACGGCCAACAACAAGAGGATATGAGCGCAATCAACCTCCATCAGCCCTCATACGGGGCAGGCAGCGCGATGAATCACGATCACCAAAATCTCCCAAGTATCAACAACCTCATCAACCCGCCCCAACAACAACAACAGCAGCAGCAGCAACAGCAGGGCAATTCCTACAACAACGGTCAGGCCAATCCGCAATACCTAGCCGCCACGATAGATAGCCATCGACCTCAAACCGTCAGTCCCGGAACCGATCCCGCAACCCTTCAACAGCAGCAGCAGCAAGCTCTGCCGCAGCCGAGTATGCCTCAACAGCAGCAGTCCGACTACCAGCAGCAACAATCGCAGGCGCAGCAGCAACAACAGCACCAGAGCGAGAACGAGAACCAAAACCAGACGCAACAACAACAGCAACAGCCACAGCAGTACCAACAACAGCCGCATCATCAACAGAACGCTAGTACTAGCTCAGTCATGCGCGTCACAAAGGGCAAATATTCGTTGGGTGATTTCGATATCTTGAGGACGCTTGGAACTGGTAGCTTCGGCCGAGTACATTTAGTCCAATCGAAGCACAACCAGCGTTTCTATGCCGTTAAGGTGCTCAAGAAGGCCCAAGTGGTCAAGATGAAGCAGGTCGAACATACCAATGACGAACGTCGCATGTTAGCTGATGTCAAGCACCCTTTCCTCATTACTCTCTGGGGCACATTCCAAGATTCGAAGAACCTTTACATGGTGATGGATTTTGTTGAAGGTGGAGAGCTGTTTTCGCTTCTGAGGAAGTCGGGGGTAAGTTGTTATATGTGCCACGCCAAACTCGATTCACTTGACTGACACTTTGCAGCGTTTTCCAAACCCAGTAGCCAAATTTTACGCCGCAGAAGTCACTTTAGCTTTGGAATACCTTCACTCCAAGAATATCATCTACCGTGATCTCAAGCCAGAAAACTTGCTACTCGATAGACACGGTCACCTAAAGATCACGGATTTCGGTTTTGCGAAGCGAGTGCCTGACAAGACATGGACTCTATGTGGTACACCCGATTACCTAGCCCCCGAAGTGGTCTCTAACAAAGGCTACAACAAATCCGTGGATTGGTGAGTGTTTGCCCATAGCGAATGGGAGAGAATTCAGGCTAACGCGGAGGGTGTATTAGGTGGTCCTTGGGTATCCTGATATACGAAATGCTTTGCGGTTACACACCTTTCTGGGATAGTGGATCTCCAATGAAGATCTACGAAAACATTCTCAAGGGCAAGGTCAAGTACCCAGCATACGTTAACGCAGACGCTCAAAATCTTCTTGAGCGATTGATCACAGCCGACCTCACGAAGCGATTGGGTAACCTTTACGGAGGTCCAGGTGACGTGAAGAACCACCCCTGGTTCGCTGAAGTCACCTGGGATCGATTAGCTAGAAAGGATATCGATGCCCCATACACGCCACCAGTCAAGCCAGGTGCGGGAGATGCAAGCCAATTCGATCGTTACCCTGAGGATCCTGAGAAGTATGGCCTTATCGGAGGACCAGATGAGTGAGTGATGATTTGCGGTTTCAGGCGTCGAGCTGAGCTAACTCTATATGCAGATATGGCCACATGTTTACGGAGTTTTAAGGACGTGTTTTGAGAGCAAAAGATTGAGGCTCTTGTATGACTAGTTTGGAGACAGACCTCTCTTGATGCAATCGACTTTGGGTCGGCGTTCATGCTGGTGATGTGCTGGTGCGCTTTGCTCTTGGAAACGAGGTTCTGGGACTGTGTTATTTGTCGATGGTTTATGTTTGCGCGCAATTGCGGGACTGGAACGAAGGAAAATAAGAGCTTTTGGGGTATGGCTCATTTGGAAACTGACCCGAGCTGACAATGGGCTGTTGATGAGCATGAGGAGTGAGGCGAACATATCTTACCTATACAAGTAGGTTACAGAAACAGCCTCAACGAGTACGACTGCACAGAGTATCCTTTCGCTACCTACCCTACAATATGCTTTACTTCTATTGGGTGATTGTTGGCAAGTCTCTTCCCCCGTCAGAGGCCAATTGAATATCTAAAGGCACGCATGTTATCGTATCCAAATGCCTGCGAGTATCAACGTGCTATGACGTTTCCTTAAAGTCTGCTTCATCTTCCTTTGCTGTGATTGAATGCCTCCAGCAAGTTTTGATTCCCCACTCATGAACGGGTCCAGGTTCCTCTTTTTGGCGGCGCTAAGTAAGGCCGGGGTTGGGAGTTTTGGGGGCGGCCGCTCCATCAATCTAGAGGGACGGACCGCCGCGGCGAGAGGAAAAGAAGGAAGAGGTCGTTACTGTGTATCCGTAATCCGTACTGCAGTCTGCTGGCTGCCAGCCCATTTCAGAAGTTTGAAAAGTCACGGGGTTGGGGTTATAATCACAATGTATCTTTGAGCGAGATTAGCAATCGAACCAGTCCTTTGAACTTCTTTGTTCCAATAAGCACAAGCAAAGGAGCTGAACTGAACTGTCCATTTTTGGGTCTCGGATTTATTCAATGTCACTCTGACATTTTGCTTCAGCCTCATCCAATACAAATACCTGTGTACGGAGTACGGATACATACCTAATCCCTGCCATATTTTCACTATACCGACCTCTCTAAACTCACCGATTCTTGTTTGTTCTTCTTCACCTTTCTTCACCTCGTCACATAGGATATTCACATCGCAACTGAGTTCCCCATAAAGCTCATCACCAAGCTGTGACTAGTGAGCTGCAAGGCCTGACACGGGCAGCGAATCCTGGTGGAGGTGGCTTTTTTAGGACGCGTATGAGATCTATTTCAGTCAATTAATCAACCGCTTCCTCCAGATATATCACTATTCGAGCTTAAATTGCAGCCGCAATGGACGAATACTTGTTTCGACATTACGTTGATCAATGTCGTGTTGTCAAAGAAGAGACAAGCTATATCCAGGTTTTCAACTACTCGGTATGTACTCTACGCTGTGAAAGAACTTTAGCAACAGCATTGCCTTGCTAATGCGCTCAACAGGATCCGTTCTACAATGTCTGCGAGGAGCATCCTTTACCAGATGATGAGTTCGACAACTTTCTCCATCAGAGGGTAAGTAAACCAAGACTCTAAGGTACCACCAACTATAGGACTTAATTGACAAGGACAGGGTGCTTTTGCACCGCCAGATCATCTGAGGTCTGGCATTAAGCTTCTCAGCGGTGTTCGAATAATGTGAGTTTCCTAGTTGCGAAACCATGATATAGAAACCACTAACACCGTTGCGCTGCCAAGAGTTCAAAAGAATGCCAAGCACCCCGATACATTTCTCACAAAGGTCATCTCACTTCCATCAGAGAGGTATGGATCCATGGTTCGGATCTTGAACTTGCCCTATCGAGGAATCGAAACGAACTCTGTAGTTGGCCCTTTCTTCTGGTGTGCTCATGACCAGGACGAAGATGATCCTCACTTACGTGAGTTTACTGCCGGATTCTTGAGTTTGCCTCATAGTCGCTTACATATTCTCAGAAATTGTCCACCGCAAATCAGATGTCCTAAAAAAAGGCAGAACCAGAGGCTGGGAGATGCTCCTCTCACACTCTTTCAAGACCGGTATCACCACTGGTTTCATCAAAGGCACTCCTAGTTCAGAAGTTGAAAAGTCCTTGACTCACCTCAAAGCATGTGCTGACCAAGTTGGACATCCGATGCTGCTCCCCATCATCATCCTTACATACGATCTATCTCCTGAAAACGATGAGAAACAGCGGAAGGCTCGACACTGGCTTCGCCGTCTCGAAAACGCCGTTAGCTTGCGTAATGAAGTTGAGGAGCAGGAGCAGTATTTCCAGAACGGACTTATTGATATTGATGGACTGAGCCGTGATCTGGTCGAGTGCCATGGCAATGTCATGTGGAAGCGGCCACAAGCATATGAAGCACTCGTCAAGGAGATGGAAAAGGCTATGGAGAACTTCCGATTTGCGTGGATGACTCTGACCCCGCCTGCTGAGGAGCAAAGTGAAGCCGAGCGAAAGCATCGCAGGGAAATTCAGAAATTGCATCGAAGCATGGTATCTCGCTTGGACTTTTACAAAGTTAAGCTCAAGGGCTTGGAGAACTACATTCATACAACTCTCGAGAGACTCAAGGTTCAACGGGAAGCGGTAAGTCGTCTCTCTGCCTGTCATGAGACATCACTAACATGCAAGGAAGCTCTATAATATCATGTCACAGCGTGAGGCAAGACTAAATCTTGAAATAGCAGGAGAGCAAAGACGAATAGCTCATGCTAGCAAGAGGGATAGCACAGCCATGAAGACATTGTCGCTCATGGGTGCTCTCTTCCTGCCAGGAACATATCTCGCTTCTGTTTTCAGCATGACCTTCTTTGACTTTGGAAAAGGTTTGCTATTGTCTATTATTCCCCGTTTTATCTGCCAACTAACACGTCCACCTAGATGCCGATCCTGTTATTTCCGTTGAACTCTGGGTTTACTTTGCCATAACGGTTCCCATCACAGCCTTAATAGTCGGGGCTTGGATGTTCATTGACAAACGCCGCCAAGAGCAGCATAAAAAGGACGACGCAGACCTCGAGAAGAACATTGACAAGATGGAGAAGGAGATCATGTTTGCCCTTCGCAAGCGGACGATGAGCAAGGCTAATACATGGAACACCGTCAGCCCTCCGCCAAAACCCTAAGGACAAGCAGTCACACGACATTGGAACGATTTTCAAAGATTCTTGGCTACGACATGGTTTTACGACTCATGAACATATTTTGATGCCATGTGTTATGATATGTACAACCTCACTTCATAGATAGAGCTTGGTTCACGAACATGATGCATGATGTATATCTTTATGCCCTAAATAAATAAATAAATAAATAAATATGATACATTGAACTCTAAGCGTCTTCACACATTACCAGTGGTTATATACGTGTGAGTACGTTAATGAATTCCTAATTAGTCCCTCCAACTCCTACCATGGTCTACCCATACCAACTCTAGTAAAAAAGACGAAGCATGAAGGCGTAATCAAAACAAAAGAGTCCTTGCTTTTCTCCAAAACAGACCGTGCGCCGTCCATGTATAGAAATAATTTGGCTAGATACGAATTTGGCCTTCGTTGGAACCACCAAACCATCTGCGGAAATCGGGTCCAGAGCTAGATGATTCAGCACCTGCATTGTCATCATCACCACCCATCCACTTCGGTTTCTTGATGTCGCTGAACCACTTGGGAGCCTCAATGCTGTCCATGGTGTTCTTCATGCGGTGGCCAATGATCTGGAAGAGGTTATCATCCTCTGGCGGTTCATCATTCCAATTTGCGCCGTAACGATGTTCTGGACCATGACGGGCATTCGTAGTTGAAGCTCGTACGGGGGATCTGGCGGGCGAAGATGAGGCACCATGGGCAGATGGTATCGACAGAACAGGGGCAGATCTGCCACCAGCTGTCCCTGCAGCCCCTATTCTAGCGAGAGCGTCTTCTCTGCGGTGGAAGAGGGTGTTTCCACCAAGTTCACGCGAGATGAGATCTCGACCTTCACGCCATGAACCAGTGCCGTAAGTGGTGCCATTCTCATCTTCGTCATCCATCACATCCATGCCAACAAAAATACGTTTGACTCTGCCGTAGATGCCAAACAATGTGGCAAAGACTGGGAACAGAACGACAACAGGGAATAGGTCGTCGAAATAGCGACCCAGTGGCGTGAAGTCAATCAGCTGTCCAAGGAAGTGATAGAATACCGTCTTGTTATATACCTGACTTGATAAGAAGGTAATGAAGTTGTAAGAGATGGGAATGGTCAGTTTGGCCACCTGCATGGCATACCAGAAAGCGGATTCATGAGCAGTGTTTCGTCGAACAAGCGCTCTGCCTCGCCAAACTTTAACCTCAGTCATTGAAATCAGTGCCGCAGCACACATGTAGCAGATCCAGAATGAGGAGATGGCTTGCCCAGCGAAGCCGACTTCTGGCTTATCGCCAACCCAATGATGGACCACGGTCAGTCTAATGATAGACAGCTTGGGGAATGCAAACTTGATGACCTCGGACCAGACAATACAAGCAGACGCTGCTGCCAAAAGCAAGCCAAGGAGGACTTGAGAATAAGGCAGAACTTGATAATAGTAGAGGTATCGAGTATATGGTGTCAAGATAATTGTCTTTTCCCACATTGTCGCATGAGGCGAAAGTTCGCCAAAGTCGAGCTTTTTTGATGCCGCAGAGTCCAGGATCGCTTGGGTTTCGGCTGCTTCTTGCACGAGATCACTCCAAGCGTTGACATATCGAGATCGAGCGTGTCTTGCGCGCACGTACTTCCTAGTGAGATCGGCGAGATACTTTTCGGTGATGACATGTGGAATGATATTGTTATCGGAGCTCGAACCGAATCGGGTGCCTCGGGGTTGCGATTCAGGGAGGTTGGCCATTTCTTGTAATTCCTCGATCCAGTCCCGATATGTGTTTGCGCTTCCCGTCTTCCGTCGCCCAAGTTCAGCGACCTGAAACTCGATGTCCTCAAGCTTGGTGATGGAATCTTCCATCTCTTCATAAACCTTGGGCGCCTTGCTCTGGAGTCGTCGTAGTCGTCCGCTGATACTTGCGCTGCGCATGAGGCGGCGAGGTATCGATACTAAGCCGTGACCCATAAGATAGATAGCGAGAATCAGCCCCCAACAGTATGCGAGAGCCATGATAGTACCCTTTATGACGTCGACCTTGAAAGAGAAACCGGAGGAGATGACATAGTAAATGAGCCCGACGAAACCAAAACCCAAAACGATGGCGTGAAATTGGGCGTTGCTGCGAACTGAGTACATGAATTTGTCGTATGGTTCTCGGTATCCGGAGTCGGAGTATTCAGCCAGAATTGGAAGGATGAACCTTGGTGTATACGTTAGCATAACACACAATACAAACCATCAAGTCATCGTACCAAGTCAAGGCAAATGTCAACCAGTATGAAATGCGCCATGAAACAAGAATGACTCGCTCCGGGAGCCATATCCCCCTTGAGTCTTCATCACCAGTAACTGCGCTCGAGGCAAGATCGACCGGAACGAGGATTACGACTATCGTTGGAAGCCACAGGGCGAAGAAGATGGGGATGAGATAAAAGGCTGGAGTCGTTCGTAGAGGGAGGTAGTATCGCAGGATAAGGAGAACGACGAGGGAGATGACAACTAGAGCGATGCATGAGAACACGGCGGAGCCAACAGGCGACGAACTGCTTGTTATGTGTAACATTTCGAGGAGTCGAAGCGCATGGCGCACAAATTTGTAAGGATAAATTGAAGCAAAAGATGGTTTGGTTAACTGAGACTGACATGCCATGCGATAGCCAGGGGCACACGGACCGTTCGGACTTAGCCTAAGGTAGGGGGACGTACTTTATCTTACGTCATTTCTATCCTAGTACCTTTGTACCTTAGTAGGTACTTAGGTTGTAGGCAACTCGATTATTTTGTTCCAGTGTTGGCCTGGAAAATTGGGCGTGCCTGGGTGTAGAGGTTGTACGTACTAAACTGGGGTGCCTTTAATTGAATCGCGTACCTAGCGCGTTTTGGTGGAACCTTCGCCCAAGCAACGGCAACCATTCACGTCGAGAGCGCATCGCTATTTTCTTTCAGGCTATCATTGCACCAGGGCGCATTCCATTTCTGATTGACGATCTGATAATATTGTTTTCATCGAAAGCAAGCGAAAAGATGGCAAACGTCGAAGAGTGTAAGTTTTGTATCTGTCGCAACTAGGTCAATTTGCTAAATACTGACATCAATCAAAGGGCTCGCCAACGCCAACGAGGCGATTCACATCAGCTTAGTGTCTCCCTCCAAATCTGGCCTTCAACATGTTGCGACTTTCAATCCTCGACATACCTACTCGATCTTTGGCGAGGAGGAACAGATCTTCGGCTACAAGGACCTTAAGGTCAGCTTGCGGTTTCTTGCCAACGACATGCGACCGCACTTGAAGATCTCTTACAGTAAGAAATTCAAGGCAGTTGGAGGAGCTGAGCCTACAGATGTGGCAGAGATTCTTGAAGAAGGCAACCATTTGCCCAAGAGTACGTCATTTACCTTTGCATGCGCAACAAGAAATGCTAATTTTACCCAGTCGCTTTTGCAAAGGCAAGCGATTTTGAAGATAGCTCCAAGCTAATGGGTGACAACTGGACACCTCCCGGCCACCTTCACACGACCTTTGACAGTCCCGATGGTCAGTACGAGATCTGGCGCGGAAATCTCGCCAACCCTGCTATCAAGCAACTCAACAGCCGCCTGCAAATATTCGTGCCTCTCTTTATTGAAGGTGGTACCTATATCGGCCAAGACCCTGATATGGACTCAACCGAGCTCGACCTCTCCGATGCCGACCGGTGGACGTTCTTCGCCCTTTACCAGAAGCGAAAAGTGGCGGACAAGACATCATATGTGTTTGTAGGCTACTCGACTATCTACCGCTTCTACTACTTCCAGCCGCCCACGCCCCCAGCATCACCCCGAAGCGACGAGTGGGAGTTGCCAACAGGTGAGGTGGATCTCAGCGAGCTTCCCTCCCGAACACGGCTGTCGCAGTTTGTTATTCTGCCTCCTTTTCAGGGCAAGGGCAACGGAGCGCGACTCTACAAGACCATCTTCGAGCACTACCACAAGATCCCACAAACATATGAGTTCACTGTAGAGGACCCCAACGAGGCGTTCGACGACTTGCGAGACATTTGCGATTTACAGTTCTTACGCGCCATGCCTGAGTTCAACAACCTGCGGGTTGATACAGAAGTTGCCATTCCCAAGAAGGGAACACTACCAAAGTTGATTGTGGGTAGTGACAAGCTCGAAACTATCCGTCTTCAGGCCAAGATTGCTCCCCGCCAATTTGGACGAGTCCTTGAAATGCATCTCATGTCTCAACTTCCTGAATCAGTACGACCAAGCATGGACATTGATGGACTTAAGCCAGATGCGAAAAAAGCTGACAAGCACCAAGAAAAAGTCTGGAGTTTGATTGTCAAGCAGCGACTCTACCGACATAACAAGGATCTCCTGTCTCAAATCGAACCCCATGAACGTGTTGAAAAGCTTGAAGACACCCTGCAGGGCGTTGGACTGGAGTATGCTCGCATGCTGGCTGCCTTTGATCGCTCGGAGAAGCATTCCGAAGGCCAATCAACAGCAAATGGCAAGCGAAAGCTGGATGTAGAGGAGGCCGAGGAGGGCTCGGGCAGCAAGAAAGCTCGCGTCAAAGACGCCTAGATACCTGTGGATTAGCTTTTGCAAGACTTGCTCGAGGGAACGGACTAATCAGGCGTTGGGAATATTATCGGACAGAGAAAAATGTATCATCACGTTGTATAAATCAAACCATTACACCTATGTCCCCGTCTACCTATGCTATGCTGTGCCATGCAATGCAAACCAAACACTATCTTAACAAAAGTGAGAATTGCTACCCCTAAACATATGTCGCAAAGATTGCCAGGTAATATCGAACTTAAGATAGAAAGAGGCACTAGAATTGTGCCTATGCTCCAACTCAGGCTCCTCGACCGGCTTTGGCTCTGGTTTCTCAACTAGCATAGGATCAAGTTCGTTCACTGATTCTGATGGTTGAAGTTCAGAGGCTGGTTCTGGATCTAATATTGGCTGTGGATCTGAGATCGGTTGGGAATGAGACTCTGCGGGAAGTTCTGGTCGATCATCCTGGTTATGGTCTATTCACTCGTAGTGCGCACCAGGAAACCTCGTACCATTCACGCCCTCAGCTCCCTTTCCAATCTGACCAGCCACAACAGCAGCCTCGCGTACAGCTCTTGAGACAGAGCCACGGACTCTGCCCTCCTCAAGGACCAGGACACCGCCAATAGTGCAGCCTCCTGATGTGCAAACCTTCTCACGGAGAAGAGCAGGGTGCTCACCGTTCTGGACAAGACCAGCGGTACCTCTCATAGACTGCGTAGCCATGCGCTGAGCATCGGCACGGGGAATACCCATAGCTACAGCGCCGTCGATGGCAGCCTCTAGTACAAGGGCGAAGAAAGCGGGACCTGAGGCACACAGAGCTGTTGAGGCATCCATGTGTCGGGTAGGCAGGTAGACGACATCGCCAATTCGCTTGAAGATCCAGGTAACAAGACTCTCTGTGGCATGGTCGAGGGGAGAGTTAGGAGAAGCAATGACGGTCATAGATTCGCGAATAACAGCAGCAGTGTTGCACATGGCCCGGACAATGCGACACCGGCCATCTTCCTCGGGATCTTTATTGGGAACAGCACCGTGTAGAGCGATTTCGATGTCCTCGACAGTGATGCCAGCGCAAACACTGATCAGAAGCTTTCCGTGCAGAGCTTTTGAGATGCCAGGCTCGCTAAGAATCTCCTTGACCATCCATGGCTTGCATGTCAGGAGAACAACCTCAGCCTGCTGAACCGCACCGATGTTATCGCTGTGGACAACCTTAAGAATGGAAGAGTGCTCCCAAAGGGCGCCCTTAACGCGCTTGGCGCCAGCAGCAGTAGCCACACTAGCAACAAAGCGTGAAGGAAGTCGCTCAGGCACCTCATCACCAGGGGTTGAAGCTCCTGATCTGGGGAGAGACTGAAGAGGTTTGGGTCCTTGCATCTCAGCGAGCGAGTTTAGGATGCCACTCAAAATTGCAACGCCCATGGTTCCTTGATCATGTTAGCAAGCGAAAATCGTGAATTAAAGCATCCGACAGTACATAGCATGCTGCCCTCATATAAACGACATTTGTATGTCGAGCAGTTATGCTATTTTGTACCAGGCGTATGTGTTTAGGTTACTTACCACAACCAAGAACAGCCATGGTGAGGTCTGTACTGCCATTTGATCCATAAGGCGTGAGAGCCATTGTGTTGGGAGACATGATGTTTGCCGTACTCAAAAATCACTTGGATATTCAAAAAATTTGTAGGGAGGAGAAAATCTTGATATAGAGGAGAGACTACTTGAGTCAAGGACTGGACCTAAGTGGTTTTGGTGGAGGCAAACAAAGGCAGGATAGGGATAGGGATAGGGAATGGGGAAAGACGGGAACAGAGTTGAAGAACTAAACAAAATGCTGGGGAAATGGAGGAACAGACCGGATTTATATAGAAGGATTCCACTTATAAACAAAATACCTGTTTACTCTTACAAGCAAGGTATCCGTAAAATGCTCGCAAAAAGGAACCTCAGAATCTTGCCAGGTAACTCAAAGCGTAAAGCTGAGTAGAGTGCCTTTGCTGCCCAATGCGCATCCAGCCCCGTATTCCATACAGTAAAGACGAAGCAAAAACGGAACAGGTAGTAATAAGGGGTAGCATTCAAACAGACAGGCACGCCTTTCTATTTACAAACACTCTTAAACGGGTGCTATTCACCGAGAAAAGAGACGAGGCAAATTGCAGACGGTCAAAGTCTCACCATGTCAGCAGATGAAGACCGTCAGTGCCCTCCCGTTGGGTTCCGACTTCTCCCAGACAAGTAGCAAGCCTTGAGGCCTAGCCTGGACCGTGTAAGTGAGCCCCTGCAGTGATTCGTGAACCTGAAGCCCCTGAGCATGCTTCACCATACAAGCTCACACGCGACAGGCTTTCACCGGCAGCCTTTTGTGGTTAGAGCAATGCGATACACCTTCGGCTTGTCCGGGCCGGGTTACTTCGAGTCATTTTTCGTGCGAAGGAAGGACGAAACTGAGAAGAGAAAAAAGGAAAAAATTACACCTAAAACATGAAAACTGACAATGCGGGATGGGACGGTGAGACCCTGGTTATTCCCGCTTTCCTGCATCAAATTCGCTCACCTCAGCACAGCCACAGCCACAAGGTGGCACAGGTTGGTTCTCATGTCGACCCACTATCAACCTCCATCAACAAATTGTCTGGGCTTCTCACCTACTACCACCCAATCCAGCTAATCCATCTACTTACTGTAACTATACCAAAGTTTTGGGAGCCTTGTCTCGCCAAGTTCTGGCAGTGATAATTTCAAGACCTGACCTGTCACTCAAACCTTCCGATCTTCCGAGACCTGTCGCTTAATATTTTACTTTGTTTTATTAACTCTTTGGGTGTTGAAACTCAACCTATTCTTCACCATGGCTGATCCTTTTGAAGTGCGAATGCGCTTCACCTCCCAGCTTCAGCATCTCAACGCGTCAGTGACATCTGCTCAAAAAGCCGCCCAATATGCCCTCAGATTCAGAGACATGGACGAAGATTTGCACTCGTGCATCCTTGAACAGCTTGAACGAGTAAGTGGGACATTCTTTCTCAGTGTGAGCTCATCACTGATCCAGCGTAGCAGAATAACATGAACACACGTGCCAATATTATGTACTTCATTGAGCACTTTCTCGATATGGCACAACGCGATGGGCACCCCGACTATATTCGCATGATGCAACGGGACATTATCCGTGTCGTCGATGCTGTTGCCCCAGATGATGGGTCGGGTGCTGCTAACGTCAAAGTGGTTCGAAAAGTGAGTTGATCCCCGCATCATGGCGCAACCCCAGAATTGTTCTAGAACCTGCGGCTCACATTAGCATAGGTTTTACAAGGTCTTCAAGGAAAGGGATACCTGGAGCCGCAAGCAGTCAGCCAGATCGAAGATGTCATCAAAGAGCGTGAGACAAACGTCGAAGACCTTGGCCTCGCCTCGCCCAATGGAGATGCCGAGATGGCAGACATGTCTCCTTCACAAACAATACCCAAGCCAGGCCGACGCGGTGCCTCACATCAGCTCGACAAACGCCAGATTGAGCAACGAATTGAGGAGGACCGAGAGCGCCACAAGCGTGAGCGCGAAAGCATATGGGCCATTCCCAAGGCCGATAATGCAGAGATGAACAGGCTGTGGGAAGAAACGAGCGACTTTGGAGAAGACGACGATCGCCTGCTTACCGAAGAGCTGGACGACTTCCAAAAAGAGATGGAGATACAGTCTAGCTGCCATCACCACCATGGAGCGGCGAATGGTAACCGTCATTAGACTATAACGCATCATCTTGTATCTTGTGGGTATTTCAACGGCGTTTGGCTCTGGGCTCGCATTGGGATTGAAAGAAAAGGATTGATACCCGTCGTTTTCGGCATGGCTGGTTAGAATAGTGAGATTTCAAGTCGTTTCATCTCGAGAGTTGAGGTCAGGAATAGAAGACAGCTCATGGGAGTGAATAACCCTCTTGTTCAATATGATATCATGATTAAAAAGAACCCACCAATGAGTCCTCTCAAGGGTACATATTGTTAGATACTAGTACATATGTTTTTATACATGCAATCCAGCCATCTAGCCATCTATCGTGCCAAGTCGCCAGTCGCTGTGCCCGCAGAGATTCAACCATTTTACTCCATAACCACAGTGGCGCCCAGCTCCTTCATAGCGGTGATGATCTTCTCGGCATCTTCCTTGGGGACGTTCTCCTTCATCATCTTGGGTGCGCTCTCGACGAACTTCTTGCTGTCCACCAAGCTCAGGCCGAGCATGTTCTTGATCTCCTTGATGACCTTAGCCTTGGAAGGGGCGTCGAATCCTTGCAACTTGAGGGTGAAGAGCGTCTTCTCAGCAGCGGCGGGTGCGGCCTCCTCAGCCTCTTCGGCGGCAGCAGGGGCAGCGGCGGGGGCAGCAGCAGCAAAGCCGCCTATGGGCATATCGGGAATGTTGAGCTTGCTCTATTTTAAAGGTCCAGGTTAGCAATTATAAATTCACAGGATAACCCCTCCAAGAATCAATTGAGGCCCAAATAGTATCCACACTAACCTTGAGGCTTGAAACAAGGTCAGCAGTCTCGAGAAGAGTAAGCTGGCCGATCTGGTTGACAATGGCTTCGATCTTGGGGTTGACGGGTGCGGCATCGGTCGAGTTCCATCTCCTCGAGGCGGCCGGGATGCGAACGAGCTGTGCGGGTGCTCGGACGGCGCGAGCGGATCGGAGCTGGCGAGCACAGCTCTGGGCGGCGTACCGACAAGACATGGCCATTTTGGTGGTTGTGGTTGGGCTGGGGTTGCTCAATTCGAAGGGTCGTCGCGTGCGGGCGTCTGAGGGAACGTCTTGAAGTTTTTCGAGCTGTCTCGATGGTCTGGCGGGCTAGCGGACGGGTCACGTGTATAACTGGGCCTTGCATTTATGTCGAACGATCAAATGTTCATTTTGGGCATTGCAACTACTCGCATCTTTTAGACACTTTTAATTTGAAAGAAGAAAAGGAATAGAGTGGTTTCTTCCTTGGATATAGCCCGAAAAAACATTACGTGGTTGGTGATTGATTTCGGTAGGTAGTGTCCTGGTAAAGGATATTGGCGAGTCGAAAAGAACTATTAAACAAACTTCTATGAATTACGAAACTAATCTCGCAAAAATGTAGGCCGCTTCCTCTTGGCAGTTTTGAGCCCACATATCGTGATATTCAATAACAAGAATGATTCACTTTCTCTCAGAGAGCCTTCAGAGAATGGAGTCTTAAATTCTCTTGTAAGTCAGGGTCCGAGACGAAAACGGATTAGTGTACTAACAATTTCAGCGAGATAAGATAAGAAAAAAAAGTTCAAGAAGCGGTTCTCAAGTTTAGCTTGCAAGCACCAGCATCGACAGCTGAAATTTCGTCAAGAGCGCAATCATGGCAATGGTTGATGTCTCGCGGCAGAGGAGGTCGCTCCTTGCGGACGCGACTGTGCTGGGACATCTGCCCGTAGAAATACTGGAAATTATCCAAGACCAGTCCTCGACGAAACTGCTAGATGCTGTTGCAGAGGCGGCTCTTTGCCCGCCACTTACAGAGCGTATCTTTGCGCATTTCGAGCATGTCTTCCCAGATATTTGTGCTCGATGGATTCTCGACCCCGGAAATGGACAACAACGCATACGAATATACTCGGCATTGGCTCGAATTCTACCTTTTGCTCCTTATCTTTCAACCTTTATCGAATACGCCTCTTCTACCCCCGAACAGACGACTAATTCCCCCTCTCTTCGACTTCCACCCTTGAGACTCGACCAGGATGCCATGACACAAGATGGAGAGATTCTACTACAGAGCCTTCTTGTTGCTTGGAGGCTGATCAGTTTCGATTCGCGCAATTTTGGACCCTTGACATCTGCCGCGCTGATGCAGACCTTGTTCAAGCACAAGAGCAGAGCTGTCCGATATCTTGCAACCCGAATTTTTATTCAACTTCTCCATGGATCGGACTGGAAGCTTGAGTCACTTATTCAGGAACACATAGGCAAGAGCGAAGCTATACTCGCAGATTTTGACGGGAGATCGATTGACTATGGGTTCCTTTCGCTTTACGAACAGTCTCGAGTAAAGTCCTTCCTGGCTCTGCGCGAAGAAATACAAGCCGCCCACGAGGCCGACCGCAGCGATTCTCCGTGTCTGCAGGCCCTGACGCCTTATGTCGTTTCCTATGGCAATGTTATCCTACCTAGACCCCTGGGTCCGACTGGGGAATCCTCGAATCTCGTTCTTACCCCTACGACCGTTTCCAACCTGGAGAGATTAGCGACCATGCTTCGTGAATCTGACCCAGTTATGCTATATGGCCTTCCTGGTGTTGGAAAGACCGCATTAGTTCACGAAATGGCCAAGGAGCTCGGCATGTACTCCAACATGGTCACACTGCACCTTAACGAACAGACGGACGCGAAAATGCTTATTGGTTTATACTCGACCGATTTGAAGCCTGGCAGTTTTCAATGGCGACCTGGTGTGCTGACCACAGCAGTGAGGGAAGGTCGATGGGTGCTGGTGGAAGATCTTGATCGTGCACCAACCGAGGTGCTGAGCACGCTGCTCCCCCTGATCGAACGAAAAGAACTCCTCATCCCAAGCCGAGGCGAGAAAATACAAGCAGCCAGCACGTTCCGACTTTTTGCAACTGTACGAACATCTCGAGGAATGAATGGCCGGGAGAACTTGCCAAGCATGGTTGGTATTCGTTTCTGGCAGACTCTGAACACGCAGGCTCTTGCGGCATCTGAGCTTGAGGACGTCGTGGCCCAGACTTATCCGATTTTAAGAAAGTTTATCCCCAGCATTCTGGCAGTATATGCCCGTTTGAGTCGGTTCGGCAACACCCCTGGCGCCTTGGCTCGAGGCCGTAATGTTATGGATCGTCAAGTGACGTTGCGGGATCTGCTGAAATGGTGTCGGAGAATGCGCGAATGCCTGCTCGCCGCTGGGTCAAAGACTGGAGAAGAACCGATTACCAAGACGACAAGTGACCAGATGTTTATGGAGGCGGTCGATTGCTTTGTTGGAAGTTGCCCTGATCCTGAAATTGGCAAACAGCTCATCCTCGCGATCGCCGAAGAGATGCAACTACCCAAGGAACTGGCAGAGCACTACGTTACTACCCATATACCCAATTTGAATGAGAGCGACAACCAATTCAGCATTGGCCGCGCCCTCTTACGCAAGAAGAAACAATCAAACCGGGTACAAAAATCTAAACGACCCTTCGCCAGCACAGCGCACGCCAAGAAGCTGTTAGAGCAGATTGCTGTAGCTGTGAAGCTAAACGAGCCTGTCCTTCTGGTGGGAGAAACCGGTATCGGCAAAACCACTGTTGTGCAGCAACTGGCCGAATCTCTGGGTCACAAGCTTATTGCTGTTAACTTGTCTCAGCAGAGTGAGGTTGGCGACCTTCTGGGTGGCTTCAAGCCTATTAACACACGGACGTTGGCGATGCCCTTGAAGGAGGAGTTTGAAGACCTCTTCTCGGCAACCGGCATCTCAGCGTCCAAAAACCAGAAGTATCTTGAGCAGGTTGGCAAGTGTTTCGCCAAGGGGCAATGGTCAAGGGTTTCAAAGCTATGGAAAGAAGCGCCCAAGATGTTCAACAAGATCGTCAAGGAGCTCGAAAGAGTTCAAACTGAACAACCAGAGACGCGAAATGGCGATGAGCAGCCTACGAAACGCCGAAAGACCCACTCTAAGCTACAAACTCTGCTCGATCTACGCCCAAGATGGGACATTTTTGCCCGTAATCTTGGGCAATTTGATGTGCAGATCTCTGGAGGCTCCGGCAGCTTTGCTTTCTCTTTCATGGAAGGAAACTTGGTCAAGGCTGTGCGTAACGGTGACTGGGTTCTCCTTGATGAGATTAATCTTGCCTCGCCTGACACTCTTGAAAGTATTGCGGATCTTCTGACTGGACCCGATGAGAGACCATCTATCCTGCTTTCAGAGACCGGCGAGATCGAGAAAATTGAAGCACACCCCAACTTCCGCATCTTCGGTGCAATGAATCCTGCAACTGATATCGGAAAACGCGATCTTCCGGTTGGCATCCGCTCAAGATTCACTGAAGTCTATGTTTCCAGCCCTGATAAGGACCTTAAGGATCTTCTTACAATCATTAAGACATACCTTGGAAGCAGCAGTAGCAAGAACGACCAAGCGGCAGATGATATTGCACGCCTCTACCTTAACACCAAGCGGCTGGCCGAAGAGAAGAGGCTAGTCGATGGAGCGAACGAGGTGCCTCATTTTAGTCTTCGAACCCTCACCCGAGTTTTGAGCTACGTGAACACTATTGCCCCCTACTATGGTGTGCGAAGAGCTCTGTACGAGGGTTTCTCAATGGGCTTCCTTACACTCCTTGATCGAGAGTCTGAAAAGATGCTCGTCCCTTTAATATCTCACCACCTTTTCGAGAAACACGGGAATCCCCAGTCATTGCTTTCTCAGGCACCAAAACACCCGAATGATGGAAAGCAATATGTGCGCTTTAAGAACAAGAACCGAGACAGGCAATACTGGCTGTTCCAGGGCAACGAAACTCCGATCGAGCGCGAAGATTATATCATTACTCCTTACGTCGAACGCAACCTGCTGAACCTTGTCCGAGCCACTTCAACAAGACGCTTTCCCATCCTCATTCAAGGCCCTACTTCTGCCGGAAAGACAAGTATGATCGAGTATCTTGCGAACTTCACAGGGAACAAGTTTGTGCGAATCAACAACCACGAGCATACCGACCTTCAAGAGTATCTGGGTACATACATATCTGGTTCTGATGGCAAACTTCGTTTCCAGGAAGGTATCCTTGTTCAAGCAATGCGCCAAGGTCACTGGATCGTACTTGATGAACTGAACTTGGCACCAACTGATGTTCTTGAGGCCTTGAATCGTCTTTTGGATGACAACCGTGAGCTTTTGATCCCTGAAACACAAGAGATTGTCAAGCCTCACGAGAACTTCATCCTGTTTGCTACTCAGAATCCCCCTGGTCTTTACGGTGGCCGAAAGGTGTTGTCCAGAGCGTTCCGTAATCGATTCTTGGAATTGCACTTCGACGATATTCCTGAGGATGAGTTGGAGTTTATTCTCCAGCAGCGAAGCCGCAACACCTCTCCCCCCGATTGCCGAAGAATTGTTACCGTCTACAAGGAACTATCACGACTCCGTCAAACAAGCCGACTTTTTGAACAGAAGGATAGTTTTGCGACACTCCGAGATTTGTTCCGCTGGGCATTGCGAGCGGCTGATACACGCGAAGAAATCGCCGCTCATGGATTCATGCTATTGGCTGAAAGAGTTCGTAATGAAGAGGAGCGCATCGCTGTGAAGGAGGTTATTGAAAAGGTCTTTAAAGTCAAGATCGATCCTCAAGATTTGTATTCTGCTTCGGTGGCCCCTGAGCTGAAGCAATTTACCAGCAAGACAAACAGTCAGGGTGTTGTATGGACACATGCGATGCGCCGACTCTATGTCCTTGTTTCTCGAGCATTGCGCAATAACGAGCCCGTTCTTTTGGTTGGTGAGACGGGTTGTGGAAAGACGACAGTTGTTCAGTTACTCGCCGAGGCATTGACGAAGGAGCTTCATATCGTCAACGCTCATCAGAATACCGAGACCGGCGATCTGATTGGTTCACAAAGACCAGTCCGTAATCGTGGTGCTATTGTTGATGCTCTGGATGTAGACTTGAAGTCGGTTCTACAAACTCTCGGATTGGATATCTCTGGCTCTGTGGAAGATCGTCTTGATCGATACAAAGCGCTGGATCCTTCAATTAGCAGCAACATCCTGGAAAACCTTCGAGAGCGTATCAGTGCGCATGAGGCGCGAAGCAAGGCCTTGTTCGAATGGGCGGACGGAAGCCTGGTTGAGGCTATGCGAGAAGGTCATTTTTTCCTCCTCGATGAAATTTCTTTGGCCGATGACTCGGTTTTGGAGCGTCTGAACTCTGTGCTCGAACCTTCAAGGACACTTCTTTTGGCCGAGAAGGGAATCGACAACTCTTTCGTCGTTGGAGGAGATGGTTTCCAGTTCTTCGCCACCATGAATCCTGGTGGTGACTTTGGAAAGAAGGAACTGTCGCCGGCTCTGCGAAACCGATTCACTGAGATCTGGGTTCCCGCTTTGTCTCAGAGCGAGGATATCTATGAGATTGTCAGGACAAAACTTAACGATGACTCTAAGCAACTTGTTGAGATCGTTGTTAAGTTTGCTGCTTGGTTTGGCGATACATTCAGATCAATGGCTTCAGCACCGTTCTCGGTCAGAGAAATTCTTGTTTGGGTCCAATTCATCAACAACTTCCAGTCTAATGAGTCTATCATTTCACTGGTTCACGGTGCCTCAACGATCTTTATCGACAGCATTGGTGCCAACCCTTCTGCTCTCCTAGCTACCGATCCCAAGTCTCTTGGCCAGCAGCGACAAAAATGTCTTGATAAGCTGAGCGAACTCATTGGCCAGGATGTTTCTGGCATCTACGAAACACACCCGGAGCTATCGATGGACGACAGTTCTCTGACCATTGGACATTTCAGTATTCCACGTGCTTCTACAGGTATCGCCGATCCTGGGTTCGCTTTCCATGCGCCTACTACTCGCTTGAACGCGATGCGAGTCCTTCGAGCACTCCAAATGCAGAAACCAATTCTTCTAGAAGGTAGTCCCGGTGTAGGAAAGACGACCCTTGTTGCTGCGTTGTCCCAGGCATGTGGCCAGCCATTGACCAGAATCAACCTGTCTGACCAGACGGATTTGATGGATTTGTTCGGCACAGATGTACCGGTTGAGGGTGCCGAAGCTGGCAACTTTGCTTGGAGGGATGCGCCGTTCCTTCAGGCCATGCAAAAGGGCGAATGGGTACTTTTGGATGAAATGAACCTTGCTTCCCAATCTGTCCTTGAGGGTTTGAACGCCTGTCTTGATCACCGAGGCGAGGTCTACATCTCTGAACTGGACCAAGTCTTCAAGCGTCATCCAGACTTCCGTTTGTTCGCAGCCCAGAACCCCCATCATCAAGGTGGTGGCCGAAAGGGATTGCCTGCTTCTTTCGTCAACCGTTTCATCGTTGTCTATGCCGACGTCTTCTCAGACGATGATCTGAATTTGATCGCAGTGCACAACTACCCCAAGCTCTCACCACCAGTGATCAGCCAGTTGATTCAGTTCGTGTCTCAACTTGATCATAAACTTGCTGTTGAGAAGGCTTTTGGAACTCAAGGAAGCCCTTGGGAATTCAATTTGCGTGATGTCCTTCGTTGGCTGAAGCTTCTTGATTCGCCCGACCCGTTGCTTCATAACGCACAGGCTGATGACTTCCTCGACATCATTGTTCGACAGCGTTTCAGAACAGAGCGGGACCGCGAGGAGGTCAACAACCTCTTCACTCAGATCTCTGGGTCTTCGCCACGACAGCACAGCCTGTATCATGACATCAACCCTATGTTCGGCCAAATTGGCTTAGCACTACTTGACAGACATCCCCATTCTCAGCCAGAGCGACTTCCTAACATTGACATCATCCCTCGACTGTCTGAGCTTGAGTCACTCATGATTTGCGTCAAACAGAATGTCCCTTGTATCCTCAGCAGTCCTTCAGGCTACGGCAAGTCTGTTCTTATCGAACACGTTGCTGCTTTGGCTGGCAAGTCGCTTGTAGTGTTCCCAATGAACGCTGACATTGATACCATGGATCTTGTTGGTGGCTTTGAGCAGGCGGACCCTCTTCGAGAGGTGAATGCTGCACTCCGAGTTCTCCAGCAGGATCTACAAAACTCTATTATGTCGGCTGTGCCAGAAGACATTCCCAATGAAGCCCTTCATCTGCTTCACTTACTTGACGGCTTCACTGGCGATGCCGAATCATTTCCCGCCATCACCAAATGTGTGGAAGATCTACTTGTCAACGTTTCTGCAAACTCTGAGGTGGCGACTGCACTGTCGAAGGCTCTTATTCCTCTCCAGCATTCCTTGGTGTTGGAGAATCCACGTTTCGAATGGCTGGATGGTGTCATTGTCAAAGCCTTGCAACTGGGCCAGTGGTTGGTCCTCGACAACGCGAATATGTGTAATGCGTCAGTCCTGGATCGTTTAAATTCTCTCCTCGAACCAAATGGATTCCTGAGTATCAACGAGCACTGCGGACCTGGTGGAGAACCCAGGGTTGTTCGTCCTCACCCTGACTTCCGGATCTTTTTGACGATGGACCCACGATACGGCGAACTCTCCCGAGCGATGAGGAACCGCGCTGTGGAAATTCACATTCATACACCGCCGCCAGCCCTCGACCCCTCCTACCATCGTATTGTAAGTGTGGAGAGTAGCTTACAAAGGTACAATATGTCTCGGCAGATTTCCGATTCTACTTCTAAGACTGGCGGGTCTGTTGAGATTGTCGAGTGTGCTCTTGAGACACTCTCAATTACTGATGTGTCTCTTCTTCCTCGATTTGCGGACGCTCTCCCGAACTATGACCTCAACAAGGGGATACTGAGTTCTGGAGTCACCGAACTGCTTAGCTTCCTCCATTCAAGTAACGGTGCGGATGGTGTTAATGCCATCTCTCATTTGTACAAGTCCTTGCCCGTTCCTCATGGACTCAATCCCGCGCAGCCACTACACCCTCTGAACAACTTCCCTGTGGCCCAGCTTTTATCGAGACCAGACCAAGCACGATGGCTTGGCGCATGTTTGGAGTTTTACCATGAACTTTACCACCTACAGAACTCAATTGAGGACCAGCGCCGCTTGGCTCAGGTCAACAAGTTGACTGCTCTCAACCGACTTCAAAGATCACTTGTCAGTGACCGTGTTGCAGCCGTGTCCAAGGATGCTACTGTCAAGTTAGCTTCTTTCTTATTATCTACGATTCACACGGCTAAAGAGTGGCTCGGCTTTAACTTCGAGTCTTTTGATTTATGGATGGAACGAGTTCGTATTTTGAGGGGCGTTATCCGCTATCTCGACCGGACTGTTCGACTATCTATTGAGTCCGATTTTGACGAAGCCAAGTTCCAAGCACACCTTGCTCAGGGTGCAAACTTCCTCCAGAAATATCTGGATGCGTCAACTGGTGTCCAAGAAAAAGAATTTGTCCATCTACTCCTCGATCGACTGGGTCAAGACTTTACTGCCGGGTTCAAGTTATCTACCGGTCTCAGCATGGAACTGCTTTGGCATATATTCCGACCAACTCCTCTGCCCACGAAGATGATTCTGGACAGAACATTAGAACTCGAGAAACTGGGTTTCAGATTTGATGCTCTGCGATGGAAGGCTGGTGCATCAATTCCTGATCTTATCAAAGCCATGGTCACACTTGAGAAGGCCTCGGGAATTTTGCGTGGTGATGTTCCAAATGTGGAGAGCCTACTCCAGGACCTAACCACTGAAATCGAATTTCTGGAAAGTCGAATCGGCACGGATGAGGTTGAACGCAGGCCTTTTATGATAGAAGAGTTCGAGGTACTCCGTCAGGTCTCACTGCTCAGGCCTCTACCCTCCGACGCTACAGAGCTGCAAGTTTTGTCCAATGTACCTACGCAGGCTGGAATGATGCTCGCCAGCTCTAATCACCAAGCTGCACTTCTTCAATCTGTGGAGAACCTAGTTTACCAGAACCAATTCTCTTGGAATGGCAAATTTGTATCTTCGTTCTGGTCCAAGTTGCAAAGTCTAGGATCCGTTAACCTAGGTTCCCTAGCTCTTCTCGAAGCCGAACTTCCAATTGCAGGCCGACAGCTTGCAAACTTGAGTGCTGATATAGTGGCAAACCCCCTCACAAGGCTCAACACTGTTTTGTCTAAACTTGTTCTCGAGGTTTTCAGTGCCCACGGCCAGCACCTTAAGAAGGCGGTTATCGAGGCAGCCCAACTGGCCTCTCAGAACCCTGCGAATAGCTCTCATGCTTTCGATGACCTTACATCCCTCATCGAAACAGACCACTTCCGCCACGTTGCGATTGAGCACCTTATCCCCGTTCTCAAGGCTCTTGCTACTTTACAGCACGATACTCTACGTGAGGCCCATCTTTCAGCTTTTGCTTGGATTCACTTTAGCATTGGAACCGTCAAGCTGTACGTTCCGGATCGCATTTTCGACCCACAAAGCCGGCCCAAGATGGAGCGCGAATTCCTCCAAGAGATGCATGCTCTCCTCGACGAGCGAACGGGATCACTTAGAACGTTCGAGAAGCTCTTCACCGGGCAAGATACGAATGAGCGGATCCGTTTGCTTGAAGCAGAATCTACTGCATTAGGCCCCCTTCCCGAAGAGGTTCGACCGATCTACAGACCAGACCAGTCGGAACTCAGCCGCCTACATGCCGAGTTCTCTAACGTGCTAAAGGCTGTCACTGGTCCTACTCTGTCCGCGGCTCTGCAAACTCTGGACAACGATCCGGCTCGAGCGGCCGAGGAGCTACAACTCGTTAGAGAAAACGTTCTTAGACTCTTGGATCGACTCTCTGCTCGCTTTGAGGCATACCAAGATATGACACGGCCTACGTCAAACCTGCTTCGTTGCCTGATGATCGGACTTTCACTTTGCGATATCGCCTCGGCTCGTAATCTGGCACCTGCTTCCCACGAGCTCCTCGAGGTTACTCCTTTCCTCGGTGGAACTATGTGGAACCAGAAGGATGGCGACTTTTCGTCCAGGACGTTTGAGTTCTTGAATTACATGTCAGTCGTTGCTAGTGTTGAAGGTTTCGAGAATATTGGACACCATGCTCGAGAAATGGTGTTCAAGAGCTTCCACACCTTGTTTGATGAGTGGACCAAACGACTTGAAGCCGACCGCAAGGAACAGGCCGCCAAGGGTAGCCTGTATCGCTTCCGAGGTTCTCAGGAAGATGAAGAGGAGGTTGATGCAGAGGAGTTCAACGAACTCTTCCCAACCTTCGATGACGATGAAACCGCAAAGGTCTCGACTGTTAAAAAGCAGGATGAAGTACGTGACCAGTCCCTGCGAGTGGCCCAGATCCATAAGAACCTCTTCCTCGACCGACAAGAATTTGCCACAGCTCTCAAAGATGCTTGCAAATCGGTGGGAGACAGGATCACATCGGAGACCATCGACCACAAGACTATCGACCGCACTCTGACGAGTAAGATGTTGGCCGGAACCATGCTCTTCTTGAACGACAAGCTTGATTCTCTCGTGGCATCTACCGTGGACAAGTCCTATAACTTCTACACAGATGCCAACGTCCCTGAAGCTCGCCAGCTCGTCGCCCTTATGCACAAGATTAAGGCTCAATTTCGTGAGCTGCAAATGGTAGATGAGATTGGACACATGCAACCATTGGCCGATGTCATCCAGGCTTGTGACCAGGTCCTCGAGCTTGTTCACTCTGAACCTTTGGCCAAAATTCTTCCAAAGGTCGAGTACCTCCACAGCCATGTGTACGAATGGCAATTTGGCGGTTGGGCCAGCAAAGTCTATGGCGTTCTTACTCTACACAACCTACTTACCGATACGGTCATCCGCTGGCGACGTCTGGAACTCTCAACTTGGGCCAATCTCTTTGATATGGAGCAAAAGAAGTGTCAAGATGATGCCTACTCGTGGTGGTTTGTAGCCTACCAAGTTGTTATTGCTGTCCCTCTGTCTTTGGTTGAGGTCCCCGACGAGATGCAGGAGTACGCTTCTTCTCTGATTTCGAGTCTAGAGACATACTTCTCGACTGCAATCGTTGGTCAATACGGCGCGCGCTTGGCACTACTGCGTCAACTCCAGTGCCATCTCAAACTGTTGACAGAAGACTATCCAATCCTTCAAGCCATTCTACATGCGTTGTCCAACTTTATCCAGTACTATTCCCGCTACGAAAAGATTATGGACGAAGCCGTCCATAAGGGGCGCCTTCCCATTGAAAAGAAGATGAAGGACGTCCTGCTCATGGCTAGTTGGAAAGACACAAATATTAATGCTCTTCGGGAAAGTGCCCGGAAGTCTCATCAGAAGCTGTTTCGAATTATCAGAAAGTTCCGCGGTGTCCTTGGTCAAGAGGCAAAGCAAATCATTGACCAGGGCCTCCCTAATCAAGACGTGTGCCACGCAAATTACGTGGGAGAGAAACTCCCCATTGTTGATATTTCAGCGGAAGTATTTTCCCAGCTGAGTAATGCCATGCCTAGATGGATTGATGGTCATAGGCGACTTGCCAACGTCTCAAAGACAGTTTCCGTCATGCGCAAGATCTCAGATAACTCGGACATGACCAGCCCAATACCTCGAATCATTGATGACTACGTTTCCAGCCTAAACGAGTCAATGACAGAATTGCGCAAAGAGACGCCACCGTTCTTGACTGACGAGAACAAGGACCAGGTCAAGCACTTGAAGACAAGAAAAAGGAAGCTGTTTGCGGACACTTTGCGCGATCTTCGACAGATGGGCCTCAAGCACAACCTCGGACAAGACAAGCTTGCTGAACAGGCATCACTATCAGTTGTGTTGTCATCAATGCAACCAGTGCAGCTTCCCTCGAACACCTCTGTCGAAGCGATGGACTATCACTTGCACAAGATCCTCGATCTTGCCCCCAAGGTCAGAGCTGCTTCTCGAGATCATTCTGAGGATCTCACTAGCGCTGAAGTTGCGCGGAGTGTTGGCTTTGTTGAGGGATTGCTTAACCTTTTACTCACTCAGAGAAACTCAATCTCGTATGGGGCTTCTTCTCTGTCACTTCTTCAACGATCAACAATGCAATTCAATCACCTTGGATTGGCACATGAGCATGGCGCTCTTGTTCGCAAGACAACAAGTACCGACTGTGCCCGTGTTCTCTCTTGGCTGGTGCAAATCCTCCAGTATGCTATCCGTTTGGTTGAAATCCACGAGAAGTTGGGAGAAGTGAAGCACATTGTGGTTCTAGAGCAGCTGAGGTTGTGGCATGGACGGTTCGAATCTCTCCAGACTTTGATTACCGGCCTGGGACAACTTCCTGAAGGTCTGTCCTCTGAGGCAGCTGTTCGCGCTGAGGCCGGCTTTTCCAAGGAACTGGCGACTTTCCGTGCTGACCTGGAAGAATTGAACACGAAGCAGCCAAATCTCTCTTTTGTTCTCGTGCAGATTGCCGGCTGGACTCATATCACACAGGGTGCTCCAGTCCTGGCATCTGACAACATGGAGCTTTCTACCTTTGCAAATGCTGTCTCAACACTTTGCGACAAGATCCTTGTCGCGATTGAAGGTGCGAAGAAGGCTGCGAAGGACATCACAAGTAAGGAAGACGAACCTGCCTGGCTCACCACTCATGCCGATGGCTTCGTGAACCTCTTTACCAAGCTCCGTACTGCCGAGATCGAGAGGAGCGTGGCCGGCTGCATCGTCATTCTGAAGCAGATCCATCTCGAAGAACAGTGTTTCAGTCAGGCGGCCATGAGTCTCATGACTATTGCATGTCCTATCTTGAACGAGTATGTTGATCTTGCTCACCAGACCCTAATGCAAGTCGTCGATATCCACAGTGTCATAGCACATATGGCCTATAACATGACAAAGACCTTCACCCAAATCTCCTCTCAAGGATTTTGCACACCGCAAGAAAAGTCTGATGAAACCTCTGGTGAATCTGGCAAGGTGGAGTCCGGAACTGGTCTTGGTGATGGAGAAGGTGCCGAAGACATTAGCAAGGATATTCAGCCTGACGAGGACCTCTCTGAGCTTGCCCAAGAAGCCAATAAGGAGGAGAATGGCGACATGGAAGACGAGAAGGATGCTGTGGATATGGCTGATGAAGAGCTTGAAGGAGATATGGGCAGCGTTGATGGCGTCGAAGATGATGAGGAGGGGTCAAAGAACGGAGATGAAGAAGAGGAGGAGAATGATATGGATGAAGAAGCCGGAGAGGTCGATGATCTGGATCCCACTGCCGTTGACGAGAAGATGTGGGATGGAGATGACGAAGAGAAGGCCGACAAAGACCAGCAGGGTGAGAAGGCCAAGGGGCAGAAGAGGGACGACGAGCAGATGGCGGCAGATGAAGATGCCAAGAAGCAAGAGGGTGAGGAGCAGCCAGATGTTGACGACTCTGGTGAACAAGACGCAGAGGAAGAGGAAGCTGGCGTCGAAGAAGAGGACGTCAAGACTCAGGAGGAGATGAACAAACAAGAGCAGACCGCCCAGGAGAATGACACCCTGGCGCTTCCTGATGACATGGAGTTAGATCTCGACGACGATCACGAGTCAGTGTCAGACAGCGATGACCTGGATGATCTGTCAGATATCGAGGAGGAAAAGAAAGAGGCGGAGGACCAAGAGATGGGTAACAATGAGGAGGAAGAATCGGATGACGCTGCAGCGCAAGCTCAGCTTCAAGACGAGGCTGGAGAAGAAGCCGAGATTGAAGAAGATGAAGACACACCCGAAGAAAAGGCTGGTGGTAAGGATGAAGTCGATGAAGAAGTTAAACCAGAGGAAGAGGAGAAGGCCGACGAACAGGAGGACGCTACAGACCAGAACCAGCCGCCCCAAGACAACGCCACAGCTGATACCGACAACGCTGCACCGAGTGACGTCAAGAGCTCCGGTCAGGACCAGAACGCAGACTCAATGGATGTTGATGATAACTTCCAGAACAACGCTGCCCAGCAGGAGGATGGCGAGATGGGAGAGGGCGCTGCTGATCAGGACACAAGCGCAGGCAACAAGGGGTCAACTTCACAGTCGAAGGAGATCATGGACAAAGCCGACGAAGAACAAGAAAACGCGGACTCGGCACGCAGCGACCCTTTCAAGAAACTTGGTGATGCGCTTGAACGCTGGCATCGACAGCAGGAGGACATCAAGGATGCTGAGCCCTCTGAGGCTAATGAGCAAAATGCACCACAAGACCCAAGCGCCGATCAAGGCCGCAAGGAATTCCAGCATCTCCAGGATGATGAGACTGCCACAGATACGCAAGCCATGGGAACTGCAGACGATGAGCAAGTACAGCCCATCGATGAGTCCATGGCTATCGATGAGGAGAAGCAAGATCCTACAAGCCACCTGATGGACGACGACAAGGAAGAGGTCGAGCAGGACCCCGATAAGATGGACACTGCCGACTCGGCCGAGGCGCCAGATGCCAGCAAGCAGGGTGAAGACAAGGACCAAGACGATACGCGCTCAGGAGTCAAGACACGCCAAGGCAATTATGATCGTGAGCTCAGTCCTTCAGAGCAAGAGGCGCAATTGGAGGAGCAGGATGAAGATGAGGTCGATATTCAGGAGACATCGACCCAACTCTCTACAACACACATCACGGATGAAGAACGACCACTCCGAGATTTTGGCGAGTCGATGCAGCAATGGTCCGAGTTCCAGACCAAGACGCATTCTCTCTCTCTTGCTTTGACGTCCCAACTCCGACTCATCCTCACGCCTTCGCAGTCCACCAAACTCTCAGGAGCTTTCCGTACTGGTAAACGTCTCAACATCAAGCGCATCATCCCATACATTGCATCAAGCTATAAGCGGGACAAGATCTGGATGCGACGCAGCATACCAACTAAGCGGACCTACCAGATCCTGCTTTGTGTCGATGACAGTAAAAGTATGGGTGAAACGTCATCGGGTACTCTGGCAATGGAGTCTCTTGTAATGGTTTCACGATCTCTCACCATGCTAGAAGCTGGTCAAGTCGGTGTCATGGGCTTTGGCAGCGATGTCTTTACGGCCCATGGCTTAACGGAGCCTTTTGCTTCGGATGCCGGAGCCAAGGTGCTGCAAAAGTTCAACTTTTCTCAAGACCGTACTGATATCGCACTGCTCATCCAGCGAACCATTGAAACGTTCAGACTTGCACGGCAACAGGGCAGTGGCAACTCGGATCTCTGGCAACTGGCGCTGATTCTATCTGACGGACTCACACCTTCGTCGGCACACGAGGGCATCCGCCGAATGCTGCGAGAGGCTATGGAGGAGCGAATCATGATTGTGTTTATCATCATGGATGACACGGGCAAGAAGAAGGGCGACAGCGTGCTTGAGCTAAAGGAAGCCAAGTTTGTCCGAGATGGCGGGGAGAGCAAAGTCGTGATTGAGAGGTATCTGGACACGTTCCCATTCCAGTACTATTTGATCGTTCATCACCTCGACGAGCTGCCAAGTGCCCTGGCTGGCCTGTTGCGAACATGGTTTGCTGAGGTCAATTCCTGATTCAAAGGTTTATTTCCTATGTAAAAGAACAATACTATATCGTTTGGTTTGGTTTGGTTATGGACGGTTGCATGTACAGGAGTCTACGGGGTCATCTGATTCGGTTAACATTCTTGATAAAAATAGGGGAAAGCATTGTATTAGATAGGGATAAAATCTTTCTTCCGAGATATCAATTTGACTCAATTCACTTGTTAGAGGACAAGTCATTTGTTTTGTTGAATGGATCCATCTGATGAAGAGGCATTGATTGATGCTGCCCTCGGTGAAGCTCCGGGCTATGTATTGGATCACTCCACCCACTTCAATGGATAGGTAGGTCGGGTGGAATGTACCCGCTGCAGACCCTGATGTGAGCGCCACCGTCCACTAATAATTAAGGCCCTGTCCCTCTTGACCACTAATGCAACAGTAGTCGATCCCCCCCACTTTGCACTGCCGTTCCCCCGCGCTGCGGCTAATTTCCATCCCGCTCAGCCATTGGGTTCAAGCTCCCCTCTTTAAACTGAATCACCTCCAAATGTCTCAGATGCCGAATACCGGGCACAAAATTTGACCGAGACTTTTGGAATTGGCAAGAAGCGCTACTAGAATTTGGACTTGTCCTTATTCCTTTTGGTTCTTAATAACTCTAATTGCTTCTTTGTGCTCGTGGCTATGCAAGTGCTCTCAACTATCCTTATTCGACGTGGGTTATCTCAGCTGGCTATCGGTTCGCGGGCTGCGACTGCAAGTATCAACAACTCAGCGACGGCTCGATTGGGGAGAGCATCTGTAGAGGGAAACATTTCGACTCGTTCTGCCCCATATACGTTACACCAGCAACAGATCCGCGTCATGTCTTCACCGGCGCAAAGCGAACTACGGTTCAGTAAGTTTCAGTTAGACAAATAAAAGAGATATGCTGACTTGTGGTGCTTAGAAAACCCAAGAATATTGTATGTCTAAGCGCTATCCTAATCTAACACCCAATTAAGAGTCATACAGCGTCTGCGATATTCAAGAAAAGTTTCGCAATGTCATTTACGAATTCGACAGCATGTGCGTCCTCCTCGTCCCTCGTCAACACCACTCAGCTAACCAAAATCAGCGTCCTCACTACTCAAAAGCTCCTCAAATTCGCAAGCAAGCTCTCCGTCCCCGTCGTAACCACAACTCAAACCTCAGCCAAGCTTGGCCCCACGGTATCTTCTCTCGCGCAACTCCTCCCCTCAACACCACACGACAAGACGCGCTTCTCTATGTCCATCCCCTCCGTTACCGCCGATTTACCTCCGGGCTCCGAGATCGCCCTCGTTGGCATTGAGTCGCATATCTGCATTACCCAGACAGCGCTTGATCTGCGCGACGCAGGGCACAAGGTGTATGTAATCGCTGATGGAGTGTCGAGCTGTAATCCTCGCGAGGTGGGTATTGCGCTGGATCGATTGCGCGCTGAGCCTGGGATTACGGTTACATCGAGTGAGAGCTGGATGTACGAATGCGTGGGAGACTCATTGCATCCTGCGTTCAAGGGCCTTATTGGCGTCGTCAAGGAGTCAATGACAGACACCAAAAAGGTTTGGCAAGCGTTGCCTCCTGAGTCCAAGATCTAGGCGCAGCGACATGCATATTTCAAGACAGACTAGAGATCCATTTTCTACATATATTTACATAGGTAGTATCCGTACAAACATCATCATTGCTGCCAATTTGTTTTTGTTTATTTGATAGCAAAGGATAGCATCATTTTTGCTTTTATTTGCTCTCTTCTTTTCTTGTCATTTTATTACATCGAACCGCCATCATCATTATCATCCCCTGTTCGTCAACTCCGAATGGAGAGCTTCAATTCTGGCCATTGATGATCACGATGGCCCAGAGTGTGATTTCAAAGGACTTGAAAGTCTACAAAGCCGACTAGGGAAGATGTGGCGACAATTCATCCAAAGTCTATTACTCCGAGCCTGCGGTTGTTTTGGATTTGGACGTTGGTGTCATCCATGAAAAAGCTGAAGCAACTCCGACAGGGTTGGCAGACCTAGGCAGGGCGTTGTTGTTATTATTGTTATTGTTATGGGCATTGGCGTTGGCGTTGGCGTTGGCATTTGAATTGCGCCCTTCACGACTCGGGGGTGGTAGTGACTGTGACTGTGATTGCGCCTTGTGTTCGCTGCTCATACTCACCACACGCTTGGCTTCCCATCTATTGGTAGGCGTACTGCCATTCTCTCCAATACTGACTTGACTCTTGCGCCGACCGTCCCCAAGGCCCTTGGATGAAGATGAGGCATCATACGAAGAGCCCGTCCTGGAGGCCGACTTCTGGGGCTTTAGGACTTTCATGTTGCGACCTCGACCGGCAGGTTGATATCCGCTCAATGAACCATCTCGATGCGGGCCGTCCACTCCATTACCTGGCCCATGGCGCCAGGATCCCCAAATACCTGAAGGAGGCTCTCGTCGGGAGGTCTCAGGAGCAGAATGCTCAGCAGCGCGCTCTTTGGTACCTGTATCATCTCCGTTGGTAGCTCTGCGAGGTCTTCTCTCGCTCTCTGCACCGGACAAGCTACCTCGAGAGCTAGGACGCTTATTTAGGACCGCCTCGGTTGCCAGCGGTGACCTTTCGCTTCGAGACTCATAATCCTGAGGAGGGGGGTCGATATCGGGGATGCTATCCTGGCTAGCCTGACTGAAGTCGCTCGAGACGAAAGGCGCAGCATTGGCATTTAGCTTCGGCTTGTCGGGGATTACGTTGACGGTGTAGATATTCCGAAACACGCTTTCGTCTTCTGGGCGAACAAATGGAACCTGAAGTCGCTCTCGTTCGTCGCCACGAAGGGTCATGGTGTTCTGAGAAAAGAGGATATCGGCAGAATGGGCTCTGAGGGCATCACTACCCAAGTAAATACGAATGGACTTGCGATCTGCGGCCTGAATAGGCTGATCCGTTATTCCAGGGACCTCGAAGAAAACGGTGATCGAAGGGACTGGCCCATGAGGGCTGCTAGAACGGCTACCATGGTGCGTGACAACCGCCTCGGCAAAGTAGACGTTTAACCTCACACGATAGACGCCATCAACTTCGCGTTGAATCTGATCCACCAAATCCAACTCTCTGAGAAGCGAATAATCAACTGTGGACTTCTGCGAACCACTGCATACATCGGCATAGAGAAGCGTGGAATGACCAAAGTTAGGGGTCAGCCAACATCGCACGATTGAAGGCACTGTGCCGAGGACGTAGAATGCCGCAGGGGGTCCGGGAATATCGAACGAGTCATCATCATCGTCGCCAACCGCAAAGTTGTTGTCGAGGCCTAAGCTGCTAGCCCGGCCAGAAGCAACGGAGTGGTGAGAGTGCACCGAATGTCCAGCGGAACTGTGCCGTCCATCCGACTTGTGAGACAGTGAACGCTCCATCATAAGACCGCTTCCAGGCCGAACAGGTCCAAAATCTCCAGAATGACGATTGCTTGGGCCGCCCCAGCTTGATCCATGCAGGGCGCTTTCGTCGAATCGAACACTATTAGCCCGCGAAGCAGCCCCTCGGCGAACCGGCTCTTCCTCTGCTGGCCCAAGATGAAGAGATCCTAGAAGTTCCTCGCCTTGCTCATCCAAGTCATCGAAAATGTCATTGTTCGGAATGGAAACAGGGCCTAGAAGATCATGAGAAGGAAATTTATACAGTAACAGGCAGAAAACTCACCTGTTTGAGGTGTGCCACTTAAGACACCCGGGAAAGGAGAGTTCCAGACAGACTTTAGTGCAGCATCATCCGCTTGTTTCTTTTCCAATCGAAGAAGTCGTTCGGCATGATTGCTTTGGGTGTATTGGACTTGCTTCACTTCCATCTGTAGACTGTACAGATCTTCGCGAGAGACTGGAAACCTGGAATCCATCCCCAGAGCAGACTTGAAGAACAAGACACCGAATTCAAGTGTGGAGAGAGCCGATTGACTTCGAGTTGCGGGTGGGTGAGTCGACTAGCGAGTTCAGGGCGAGGGGGTGAGAGGAGAGTTCAAAGACACTAACAGGAACTGAAGTGAAGGGTAGACAAAACGATGGCTTCAATCATACAGCATGAGCTTTGATCCAGGATAACTTCTATTCGCAGATGAAAACAAATTGGTGCTTCCGACCTCGATCCCCAGTTAAGAATTAGTTCACGAGGTCCTCCCTCCCCGCCGCATCGCCTGGTGTAGACCACAGGGCCTTCGACAAGCACACTGCGATCTGGAGAATCGCCGACTTGTGGTAAACGATGGCCTCCAAGTATGGCGACAGACAGGTGATTTGTTGGATGATCGATGGAGAAAGCGGCAATTGAAGTGCGTCAGCTCTGGGGTATGCGACTTGAAATCGTAATAGTTGTTGATGCAACGCTCAGCAGGACGTTATGGTTTAGGCGAGAGTGTTGCCAGGCAAGTTACTGATGGGAGAAGCTATCGTATTCACGGAAGGTTAAGAATATAAGCGTCACACTTGACGGAAGGTGAAAAGATGAGAGATTATCAGGGATGCGATGCAAGCCGATCTTGACATGAGCGATAGGGGTCGGAGTTAGGTGTGTATGGATGTTGCAAAGCGGGCAAGAGGTTGAAGGCAGTTGTATTCGTGATAGATCGCTTTACGGAGAGGCCGCGTCGATATCAGGTGTTTCGTGTGTTTGAGGAAAATCGTAAAGGCGCAATCGATGTCGTAGAAGTACGTCAAGAGTTGAAAACAGGGCGAATCATCAAAGGGTGATGTCCGAAATAACGTTCAGATTGAACTGGTTTGGATTGGGTTCAAGAGATGAAGCGACTTGAGGTGGAGGTACGTAGTCGAGTCGAAGACCGGCGCGCTAACGTGGCGGTTCCCCTAGCGCCTGTGGCGTGTTGAAGCAACCCACTATAAGGATTAAACGTCAGGGGGGGCTAGCCACTAGAGGGAATGAAATAGAAGGTCCATCGCCTTGAACTGTCATGATAGGTACCTACCTTAGGAACCGAAGGTACTGCGCATTATTTGTAACTGGTTACAGGTTATCATCCGTAACACTGTCTCAATTAATGCAGTACATCAGTAAATGTGTTGATTCACGCCCTGACTCGAAATTCTCGCATCTCACATGGGCGACTCTCTGGAATGTCACAAACATATTAGTTATCCCGTTTCCTGGAACAGACCTAGAGAGGGGTTGCATTTCTAGGTAGGTCTAGTGGGGTGAAATTGTCTTGGCATACCCAAGTCATGCTCTCGTTGCTGAAACATTGGATCAAAGACAAAAGCAACTCTGCAGCATTCAGCGTATTGAACTTGAGCTGATATATCCAATCAATATCTTCTGGTATTCAATATCTCTATCTATATTTTATCTAGTCGCCAGTGTTCAGGCTAGGGTTGAGCTCGAGCAGTTCTCGCCAGTCAGGGATCACGAAACCCTTGCGATCGTCATCTGGAAGACCGTGCCACTCCTTGCCAATAAATGGCTTGAGAGTTTCATAAAACACTTGATAACCAGACCCGCTCATATGAAGACCGTCGTGCAGAATACTATCTAAGCCGCCTTGCTTGCCGTTCTCGGGATCACCTAGCCATGGTCCGCCAGGAGTGTAGTCTCCAGGAGTGAGGGAGATGGCCTTGTCCATCTGAGCCTTCCAGAGGTCGACCAGAATGACTCCTGTGTTCTCTCGCGCAACTTCGCGAGCCACGTCGGAGTAGGCAGTGCTGACAGTCGACTTTCGAACTGCTCCCAGGTGGCCATTCTCTATGGATCGAGGTGTTGTCTTGATCTCGTCCAGAGGAGGCGGGGTCACCAGGAGAATTTGAGGCTTGTGAGCAGCGATGCGTGGGTGGTTGACGATCTTTGTGAGGTTTTCCTTGTATCGGTCGATGGGAACATGCTGCTTAGTGATGGCACCTGGCAACACAGCATCGTTCGCGCCAAACAGCAGGACCTAATCATATTCAGTTTGACATCCTTCCTCAATCATGGAGACATTCCTACCAGATAGTCCATCTTAGGTGATGAGGCCGTACGCTCTGGAAAGATTTCAGGAAGATATCTTAGAGCGATATCGGTGTTGAAGCCCGAGTAGCCACGGTTCACAATATCCAAACGTCGGATGAAATCTGAGCATAAGAAAGTCAGCTTAATTCATCCTTGGTTGTATCCAATGATAGATTCTCACCAGACTGAAGAGCAGCTTGGAAGGAGAAGCCCTCCTGGAGATCTGAGCATTGTTGGAACAGAGAGTCTCCAAAGAGAACAAGCTGAGGAACCGTGGACTATAATGTGTGAGTATTTTTCTGGTGTTGTGTGTGTGGGTTGAATGCTACTTACAGCCATGTTGTGAAGGCAATGGGTTATTGACGATGAAGCTCTCGTCGTTGCGGGAGAAATGTCAGATTTAAATCCTGACGGATAGCAAGCGAGCTTAACAGCCTCAATTGTACGGTTAAATAGATTGACAGGTCGGTTACTCTCAGGGACCTGCGGCTTAAATCTTCGTTTCTAATGGGCTCTGTCCCACCTGTTTCTCATGTGCTCTTCTGCGCGTTGTGGGGGTTTCGAGCCAATAATGCATCTCGATAGCTTAAGACTTGAAGAGGCCAGATTGGACTGGGACATAGCTTCTTTCATATGGGAGATTGTTGCTTGACTTGCAAGAGGGTTGTGGTAGTTTCAACAATCAAGTTTACTATAACGCAAGATGGGTTGCTCCTTAATCTTGAAGGTGTTGATAACAGAGGTGGTTCTGGCCACAGGTCAGTTCTTTCAAAGATTACCTGTAGGTACCTTACGTATCTAGAGGTACCTAGAGGAAGATTTAATGCAATCCATCAGCTTTCCTTACACAATAAACGCCTTCCATTAATAAACAAGATCTCAAAAATACAGCGACTTCGGCCAATCCAAGTAAAGAAACTCTCGTAATAGGAGATGTCGTTACCAGACGAGAGGTCAAGACAAGACTCTTCAGGTTGATGCCAGTGAGCCAAGATAGTGAGTGGGGCAGAAGGGCCTGACCTTATAGAGTACCTAGGTATTCTTTATAACGGCCGGTATTATCGCAATTTATTATAGTGACAGGGAATAACTGGGCCAATAATCAACCTACTCACTTAGATAGGTAGTTAATGAAATCAATAAACCTTAGAAGTATGCATTCTAAGCTAAGGCAAGTATGTGTCCGTCAATCTGAGGTGTCTCCGTAGTTCTTTAACGCTTATGCACTTATGTAGGCGTGTGGGGTAGCTGTGGAGACAAGATTCTTATCGATAACAAAGTTGATCTTTCTTTTCCTGCAGGCAAGACTATCGCCAAAAAATTTCCCTGATGCTTTTATCGACCACGACCTCGATATTTCCACGCCATCTACCGCCCAGAGCCTGAGTCGCAGCCTTCGAAATCATGGCGACTGCTCTCGCTGCTCAATTGGCGCAGGTGGCCGCCAATTCAAAATCGACCCTTAACGTCAAGGCGCAAAAGGCTGCCCATTCCAAGTCGCTAATCTGGGAACCTCGAGTCGCCGCTACCCAGAGCTATCAAACTCTTTATACCACCTGCTTTCAGGGCTTTGAGGAGCTTTGCCAGCTTGATGCCCGCTTCGCGCCCTTCCAGTCTACTATCTTTAGCGAGGAGAGCCAGAACCAGGATCGCACCCAGCTCACTGCCTCTGAGAATGAGGAACTGGACCGTCGAGTTGAGGCTTTCCTACGCCTCGCGGGTAGCCGACTTAGGCTGATGCCTGCGATTAAGTCTATTGAATGGCTTATCCGAAGATTCAGGTAAGGCACAGTCTTATCTATCGACGCGAAACCGCAAACTAACGCCATGAAGAATTCACGAGGAAAACTCACAGGCCCTGCTGCTCACTTTCCTACCTTACCATTCCATCCCAGCTTTCGCTACCCTCCTATCGATTCTGCCGAGCAAGATTCCTCACGACTTCCGTTTCCTCGACCCTTATATCCGCTCCGTCACTTCTCCTCCTCGACATGTCTTGGTTCGCCAGGCCATCCAGCAGCCTGCGTTCCTGACTCTTGTCTCCGAGTACACCCTCGAATCATGTCGGATGCAGTATAACTATCCCGCCCTGGTCTCGTTCTGGGCCGGCATCATGACAGAGGCAGTCAGTGGCATCCTAGACAAAACCAGGTCAGGCCGAGCTGCGGTTCAGAGCGAAAACGATCAGGCCTTGCTTCACCGGCTAGGACCTATCTTCGCTGAGTCCTTGGTCATGAAGAAAGTCCCCAGTATTCAAATTGCTTCGTACATGGCAATCGCAGTGTTTGTGGCTAAGGGTAATCTTGAGGATAACGCTGTCACTGCATTCATGGACCAGACGGTCTATGGTTGGACCAACGATACTGTGCGCCCTGCTCTTGTGTGTCTCGCTATTTTGGCGCAATACCGATCTGCCAAACAAATGAGCAGCAAAACCACAAAGGCGCTGATGAAGGTTACAGATATCGGAAACCTCCTTGTTGAGATTGGCCAAGAGCGCCGGGTTGACAAGTTGGCAAACGGTCTCTGCCTTGCATTGATCGAGAGACTTACCAAGAAGGGCGATGCTCGAGGTTTGGCGACTATCATCACTATCCTCAGCAGCTCCGTTCTCAAGGACAAGCAAATCGCCGTTATTTTCAAGTCGCTTATCCTGACTGCACATCGACTTGGCGATGACAATGACGAGGATGGAGCACTTCGACGAGAACTCGGTTCAGCGCTTATTGCTTTGTCTCAGAACACAGGCAAGTCTGGTGACACCATCCAGTCCGTTATCGAGGAAGTCAAGTTCGATATTGAGGAGCTTGAGATGAAGCTCGACCTTTCATTCCGCGCGCGACGACTACCCGACACAACCAAGGACGACCAAGAAATGGCCAATGGTAGCGAGGAGAAGAAGCCGCCTCGAGATTTGAGCCTGTTGCTCAAGGAGCTCTCCAACCGATCCGAATCGCTCTCCCCTTGTCTCGTGCCCCAGCCTAGCGAAATCTTCGACGAATTTAGCCATATCTTCTTTTCTGTCGTTTCTGAGAGCTCTCAAAACTCCGACCTGCTCTCCGAGTTCGAACTCAACCCCAAGCTCCACCGACAGGCAGCATTCAATGATTGCACATACTTCAGTTTCTTCATTCGCATCTGGAGCGGCCCCTACCCAGCGCTGGCTCGTGTTGCAGCCCTGGACATGGTTAAGAAGAGGCTCAAGGTCGGTGACGCTGGAAAGACTGATCTTCAGGCTCTACTCCCTTACTGTATCTCGGCCCTCAGTGATCCTTCGAAGCGCGTCCGTCAAGCCGCTGCCGACTTGATCACCGTCCTTACTAGCCTCTATAAACCCCCTGTTTCTTCAACGGGGCTTGACCTCTGGGGTCAACAGAGCCTATACGGAAAGTCCAAGGAAATCGTGTCTTTGGCACCCGATGTTGTTGCCAAGGTTCTGCACCTTCAGATTCTGCCTACTGTCGAAGAGTGCGTCATGGACCCCGAACACATCACTGCCGTGCTTCGCACCGCAATTGAGCAAGGCAAATATCAGTCCAAGCCTGATCCTGCATTGGATAAGAAAGACCATTTGTCTCAACCCGGAAGACTATCTTTCCTTCAATTCCTTGCTTCACACATCGTCCATACGCCTTTAATTCTTGTGAAGAGCAGGCTATTGAAGACCGTCAACGAAGTCCGAGGTGTCAGCACTACAACAAGGACTCAGCTTTTGCTCCCTGTTTTGCAATGGTGGGCTAGTCTGGGCGAAGACAAGGCAGCAAAGCTGTGCAGCGCAGAACGTCTGGAGAAGCCAAATATGGACAACTGTTTTGTTGACGTCGTGGTTCCAAATGATATTGCAGGACTGGATTTCTTCTTGGAAATTCTCAGGGATCCAGAACAGAGGGAGAAGGCCGATCTTATTCGTGCCATTTTCGCTCGTATGAAGAAGATGTGGTCTTCAATGAAGCCCAATGTCAAGTCAACGGCTGCTGACCAATTGTTGGAGATTTCTCAAGAGTCAACAGTCTCAGCTGACAACAAGTCAGTTGTCTCCGCAGAGGCTACTGACTTGTTGAGGAACGTGCGGCTCACTACTGATATTCTTCACGATTTCCTTCAGTCCATCGAAACTGGAACCAAGATGGTCACCGAGCCTCCACCCAGCAAGCGCCGTCGAACTAGCTCTTCGGGAGCTGACCGTGCTCTCATCACTCAGGTTACTCCCGAACTTAGCCAGTCGCTGCGAAAGGTCACATTCGTTCTGCAGCTGGTTGAGAACTCCGACCCAGTTGAGCATCCTGAGCTCTTGGACGGCCTCTTCACTGCCCTTTCTGAGCTCCAGCACTTTAGAACTGTTGTTGGATCTGAGCTGGGCTACCTACAGAACCTCATTCTTCGAAGTCTGCTTGCCATGATGCCAGCTTACAAGGCAAACAAGAAGCTCACGATCGACAGCTCTGTTGGGTACGGGGATTTGCTTGTTAACTGCATTCAAAAGTCTTCTAGCCCTGTTGTGCAGAATGCTGCCCTTCTCCTCATTGCCAGTCTGGCCACTACTGCCCCGAACTTGGTCCTTCATAGTGTCATGCCCATCTTCACCTTCATGGGTACTTCAGTACTTCGCCAAAGCGACGACTACTCTGCCCACGTTGTGTCTCAGACTATCAAGGAAGTGATCCCTCCATTGATCGAGTCTCTGCGTCAGGGACAGAAGTGCCCTATCGCCGGTGCCTCTGATATCCTAGTCAGCTTCACAACCGCATACGAGCACATCCCAGCCCATCGACGACAGGGTCTATTCGTTGCCCTCGTCGAGACTCTCGGTCCTGAGGACTTCCTCCATGCCATTATCAGCATGCTGGTCGACCGATATGGCGCCAGTGACGCTCTGCTGCAATTCATCATCGAGTTACTGAACCACTTCAGTATCCCAACACAGCTAGAGACACTTGTCAAGCAACTCGACCTTATCGCTGACCTATTCAAGACTAAGTCTGGAATCTCTCTCGTCATCCTCGGTGTCACTGATGACAGGGACGACAAGGATAAGGATGCTGAGGCTATTGCTCTCCGCCAACTATCGGCCTTCCCTAGCTTTTTGGCTAACAAGAAGCTCAGGGCACAGATTGGAGGCTTGATGGAGAACGACGATATGCAGGCATCGAGACTGAGAGAACTATATGCTACTCTCCTTGAGAACATCCTTGTTCTGGCCGATACGGTTAAGGCGAATAAGACTCTCCATGGCCGTTGCGGACAGGCTCTCTCCAACCACCTTAACTTGCTATCGATTGGAGAGTTCATCAAGGCTGTGGAGAATTTGCTTGACAGACCTGACATGGGACTGCGGCAAAAGGTCCTCCGTGCACTCGAGGTTCGGGTGGAACAGGAGAGCAATACCGACCCAGCTTCAAGGGCTGTATTGTTGGCATTCCTGCCTCAGCTTACAGCTGGTATCAGGGAGTCTACTGACATGCGCTACAAGCACACCGCTGTCACATGCGTCGACAAGATTGCCGAAAAGTATGGCAAGAAGGATATCGAGGCTGTTGTTGCGGCGGCTACAACAATCGCTGGCGAGCATTGCTTGGGACAGTCTGAGAAGGGTCTCCGAGTTATGGCTCTCCTGTGCCTTACCTCGCTTGTGGATGTGCTCCAGGATGCCATCGTCCCCGTTCTGCCGAGCGCAATTCCTCAGGCAGTCAAGTATCTTGACGAAAGTCTGAAGGAGGATGCCCGGGATGAGGAGCTTCATGTCGCTTGTTACGGTTTCATCAGCGCTTTGGCCCAGCACCTTCCCTACATGCTTTCGACCTATATTGACCGCATTCTGGAGGTTTCCAATAAGTCTTCTGAGATTGAACTGGATGATTATGCAACTAAGGAAAGCCGCGTCGATTGTCTTCACTTCCTAGCTAAACAGCTCGAGGCGAAGGAGGTCTTCTCGGCATTGGACCGAAACTGGGAGAGTGCCAGGAGCGCCGGGTTCTCTGTAAGTTTAATAATCAGCCTATGCATGAAGAAAATTGCTAACTGTCACAGGCTGTTGCTGAGTATCTTGATGTACTAGGCTTGGCTATTGACAAGCACTCCAAGTCTGGTATTTCCAAGAATGCCACGCTCCTGTCGAGCATACTTACAAAGGTCTTTGACCTTCGACGGCAGGAACGTGCCAAGGGCGAGTTTAGCGAGCAAGATCTGTTGAGGCTAAGTGCTCTAGACGCCAGTGCCAACGACAAAGCGTTGAAGATGATCTACAAGCTCAACGACGCCGCATTCCGGCCAGTATTTGTTCAGCTTATGGAGTGGTCAAACTCTGGCTTGTCGAAGAGCGACCGACTGGGACGCTCGCTACGTCAATACAGCGTCTATGGTTTCATTGAGGCTTTCTTCGGGACCCTCAAGTCAATCGTTACCAACTACGCCCTATACATTGTGGAGGATGCAGTCAAGATTTTGAAGTCGGTGGATCTTCAGAACCCTGAGGAGAAACAACTCTGGGCAAGGGTTCTACAGACCCTGGCCAACTGTTTCGAGCACGACCAGGATGACTTCTGGCAGGCTCCGGCCCACTTTAGCGCCGTTGGACCGGTCCTGATGGAGCAGTTCTCACATGCCGGTACGGTGAATGTGACGGAGCAGCTCATCCCGACAACAGTGGAGCTGGCCTCGGCGGCGGACTCACAGGCTCACCAGAAGGAGCTCAACTCTGCGCTCCTGAAGCACCTTCGATCCGACTCTGCAGCAGTGAGACTTGCCGCGGTCAAGTGCGAGCAAGCACTAACTGATCGACTGGGCGAGGAGTGGCTGTCGATGCTGCATGAGATGCTGCCTCGCATCAGCGAATTACAAGAGGATGATGACGAGGTGGTTGAGCGGGAGACACACAGATGGATCGTCAAGATTGAGGGAGTGTTGGGAGAGAGTCTGGATGCCATGTTACAATAGACAAAAAGGAGAGATATCATCAGCATGAGGCGGACGAAAGGAGTTGATTCTTGAAAAGCTTGGAATAAACAAGCTATGACGTAGAAGGTTATACTAGTTAGAAATGTTGACTATTTAGTTTGTATGCATCTGCAAAATGGAGACGTTTGTTTTAACGTTATGATGCGGCTGAAAGGCTGTGACATGTGAGACTATACGGATATCTTACAATTCGTATAGCATCTATATTCGGACCGGGCGAAGCAAGCCAACGGCATGTGAGTCAGAGCCATGATAATATTTGAGAATACCGGACAGCCGGGTTCTGTCTTTTACGGAGATACGGATTAGCTCGTGACCGAGAGTCCGAGTTCAAGGTGAGTAAATAGAGAAAAAGGCGGCTCCGGTGAATTATCGTTGGCGGAGCGCTCACCGGGAGGATCGGGGGTCTGAAGTGTAAGTACCGTCTACAGGGATTTCCCTAGTAGTTGATCTCCCAGAAGGAGTATCAGATACAAGACTAGCTGTAGTACCAAGTCAACTAAACTACGTATGCAGCTGTAGATAAGTGACGATGAGTTGATAGAACACCAAGTAGCCGCTTAGTTACGGCCTTTATAAGACAGCCACTTAATCTCAACGAATTTGTAACAACTCAATTGTTGAATATTCTTCTCTATCTCGGCTGTTCTTGTTCCAGTGGATGCAGCTAAAAACGACCCTGCGAAAACACCCACTTACACGGCGAGACTTGCGGTACCGCATACCCACGGATAGGGCATTCACTTTCACTGTATCTTTATCGTGGGGTATTCATTGGCCATCGTGTTTGTAATACTACGGGTTTCTTCGGTCACGCGAGATTAAGAGATACGCCATGATGATGGGGCGTAGAGAACAGCGCTTGTTGGTGAGGTTCGGGGGAGTCACTTGCAAGAGACTGGCGAGTACAGTGGCTCAAGATGGTGAGTAACGTCTTATTCTTATGGGGTCAATTGGCTTGTGCTTTTGTCTCTCTGGCTTAAGAGAGTCGAACTGGTTTCCTCTCATATTGTTGCAGTAACTAATCATGAGCTTTCTCTCAGGTTCAAAGGAACGAATCGTCGTTCTAGGCTCAGGCTGGGCTGGATACGCCCTCGCAAAGACAATATCTCCCTCTCAAGCCTCTCGAATTCTCATCTCTCCTCGCTCTCACTTCGTCTTCACTCCCCTCATCGCCTCAACAGCTGTAGGCACCCTTGAGTTCCGTGCAGCAGTTGAGCCCTGCCGAAAACTTGATCTTACCGAGTTTCATCAGGCCTGGGCTTCAAATATCGACTTTGCCAACAAGACCATTACCGTTGAAGCTAATCAGCGCGATGGCGTTACAGCTCGCTCAGGGAAAGATTTGCTGAAGGGTCTTGAGTTTCAGGTTCCGTATGACAAGCTTGTTGTAGCTGTTGGCTGCTACAGCCAGACCTTTGGTGTAGAGGGTGTCAAGGAGCATGCGTGCTTCTTAAGAGATGCTACAGATGCTCGAACTGTGCGACTAAAAGTTCTGCAAAAGTTCGAGCAGGCTGCTCTACCCAGTACAAGTGCCGCTCAAAGGAAACGACTGCTTCATTTTGCAGTCGTTGGCGGTGGTCCAACAGGTATCGAATTTGCTGCTGAGCTTCATGATCTTGTGCACGAGGACTTGGCCAAGCTGTATCCTGAGCTAATGCCTCACGTCGCCATCACAATTTACGACATTGCGCCCAAAGTCCTCCCCATGTTCGACCGCAACTTGGCCGCATACGCCACAAATATCTTCAGTCGCGCAGGCATCCGAGTCAAGACAGAACACCACCTTCAAGGAATCCGACGCGACGACGATGTTCTTCTCATGCGCATCAAGGAAGAGCCTGAAGAAGTTGCTGCAGGTGTTGTAGTCTGGAGCACAGGACTCATGCAGAACCCTCTGGTGGGACGTTTAGTCGATCAAGAAATCGCAGGCGTGGGAAAGATTGCAAAGAATTGCAAAACAGGGGGTTTCGCCGTTGACTCTCATCTCCGTGTACAAGTCGAAACCCAAGACTCCAACGGAAAACAAGTCACAAAAACTCTGCCCGACGTCTACGCCATTGGCGACTGTGCCAACATCCAGGGTGAATCACTCCCCGCAACAGCACAAGTAGCGAGTCAGCAAGCTACATATCTCGGCAAGAGATTCAACGCTGGGACATCTTCTCAGGGGGCTCCTACAGCGCCATTTCACTTTCGTAACTGGGGAACGATGGCGTATCTTGGAGGATGGAGGGCGATTCATCAGAAGGGCGCTGATGAGCTCAAGGGAAGGGCAGCATGGATTCTATGGAGGACAGCTTATTTGACAAAGAGTATGAGTCTGAAAAATAAGCTCATGATACCATTTTATTGGTTGATTACCTGGATCTTTGGTCGAGATATTTCGAGGTTCTAAATGGGAAGATGGGACGAGTTAACTAGATTGTATGAGTAGTAGGGAAAAAAGTTGTCTTATTCTGTCCTTGCGTGTTGAATCTAGGTTATTGGTGTTGGCATCGATTGAGCTAAGACTTGACCTACCGCATCTATCAAAGAGAATGAAATACACAAAAGGTAATTTTCTTTAGGCATACAGCATATTGCCTTATTAAGTATGGTATTTATAGTTTAGACTATGTGCCAAGTCACAGTTCAAGTTGTGCATATCGCTCATATTTGCCTTACCCTATGCCACAAGCTGACAATCACCTCACTTTACCTCATCAACTAAGGTAAGTACGTAGTTTAATAGGTCACTCACTCCACTCCTACAATTTTTACCTCAAACAAAATCTAGCCCCTTCTTATGAACCATTCCAATACTGAACAATAAGTCTATTGCTGGGTATGTCATCAACCTAATCTTATCTATCTCCAAATACTAACCCCGCCACAGTCCCTCAACTGATACTGATATCATCACCATCAACATGACGAAACCGTCAGTCAACTACGGCCTTTATCTGGTCACAGACTCAACACCCGAGATTCTCGGGAATAGAAACCTCGAAGACGTCGTCGAGGCTTCTTTACGAGGTGGTGTCACCATCCTTCAGTATCGAGACAAACACAGTGAGCGCAGTATCGCTGTAGACACAGCCAAGAAACTACACATCATTGCTCGTCGTTACAATGTCCCGCTTCTTATCAACGATCGCGTGGACATTGCAGATGAAATAGACTGCGAGGGTGTCCATATTGGTCAAGATGATATGGGTATGTTGATATCCTCCAGTGTTCAAGACATGATCTGATTATGAGGTATAGCATATCAAGAAGCAAGAAAGCTTCTTGGCCCTAACAAAATCATTGGCGTAACTGCAAGCTCTAAAGAAGAAGCCCTCAAGGCTTGTGAAGCTGGTGCTGATTATCTCGGAATTGGAACTGTCTACTCAACCCAGACGTGAGTAATATACATTCATCACATCTGTGACTCACCTCAACCCCTGACATCTGATTAGAAAAAAGGACACAAAATCCATCATCGGCCCCTCTGGAGTCCGTGATATCCTCTCAGCTATTCACGATGCAGGTTATGGCTCCGTCCCTACGGTCTGTATCGGCGGTATTAACGCCAGTAACACTGCTCCTGTTCTCGCCGCAGCCGGATCTCCTTCGAAATCTCTCGATGGCGTCGCAGTCGTGAGCGCTCTGATTGCTGCACCTGAGCCAGCTGCTGCTGCTCGTGATCTCCTCAGAAAAGTTATCGTCGCCAAGATTCCTGAGGTTATCCGTGCTGTAGCTGATAAGACGCCCCTTTCGCACAACATGACCAACTTGGTGCGTACAACTCTGTCTGTATCGTAACAGCTTCTCACATGGTGACAATAGGTCGTTCAGAATTTTGCCGCCAATGTAGCTCTCTGTGTTGGCGCAAGCCCCATCATGGCCAATTACGCAGAAGAAGCTGCTGATCTCGCCAAGCTCGGCGGTGCCCTTGTAGTCAATATGGGCACTGTTACTCCCGAGGGCCTCAAGAACTATCTCCAAGCCATCAAGGCCTATAATGAAGCCGATCGACCTATTGTGCTTGACCCTGTTGGGTAAGTCTTTGACCCATTATCAATGATGCATATGAGCTCATGTTTTTCAGCGCTGGAGCTACTGCCGTTCGTCGCAACGCTGTCAAGATTCTTCTCGACGCTGGCCACTTCACTATCATCAAGGGTAACGAAGGCGAGATCCAAACCGTCGCGGGCGCCATAATCACACAGCGAGGTGTCGACTCAACCTCATCTCTCACTTTCGCCCAAAAAGTCTCTCTGGTACGCTCCATCGCCCTACGCCGACGCAACGTCGTCATCCTTACGGGTGCCGTCGATCTCGTCAGTGATGGAGCCCGTACTCTGGCCATCAGCAATGGACACCCGTATCTGGGTGAAGTCACAGGCACTGGATGTACTCTTGGTACAACCGTCAGTGCTATGGTTGCTGCATATGGCGCTGACCCCCTTCTTGCTGCTGTCGCTGGAACTGTCGTGTTTGGACTCGCCGCTGAGCTTGCCGCTGAGAGGAGCGAGGTTCGTGGGCCAGGGTCATTTGTGCCAGCATTCCTCGATGAGCTGTATGGTATCCGAAGGTCAACTGCTAACGGTGAGTTGCGGTGGTTGAACATGGCCAAGGTTGAGGCAGTGGAGGTGAACGTCGATGACGCCTAGGTGAACTAAGATGCTGCTATGGTTATAAAAAGTTTTGAATAGATGATTAGAAATGCTTTGCTATCTTTAATAAACTCCATTGGCAATGCGTAGAAGCAAAATGAACAGATTGGCATAATGCCGATTCAACCAGGGAATACACGCAACGACTCAGTGCCAGTATGCCAGTACAATCTCTCTGACCGCTTCAAAACATCAAATAGACTCACTCAAAACACCAGGGTCGCCAATAATGTTCCACACATTGTACCCCCTTGTCTCCGCTGCTTGCCAGAAATCAGTTCCTGAATCATCCATCAAGAAGTCTTGACTGAAATCTACGAGGTCAGCGTTACCAGATCCCACAAGCAACCGTTGCCTCTCAGCCCTGACCAAGTCTCTCACTGACTTGAGCTGTTTCACAAGTCTTTCAAAAGGATCAGGTGGAGGCGCTGGTGTAGCTGTCGGGATTCCTGCAGGTGTCGCTGTGCCTAGCATATTGCCATGTTTGCGGCGTCCGACGATGATGTCCAGATCTTGGGCTTGCTGGTCCATGACCTCGACCATGTCAAGTTCTGCATGGATGTGGACAAGATTCCACCCTGGCAACTGGAGCGTCACGACCTTAATGCCCACAATGATGGTATACACCAATTCAGAAGCGCTCATGCATAGGAAACGTGGACGCTCCATTTCTCGATGATTGAATCGGATATCGAAAAAGGTCTTGAGAGATCGAACACAAGCCCAGAGAAGTTGGAGTCTGTCAGTCAAAGGAAGATATGAGGCTGCAGAGTGCTGGTCCGATATAGCGATCTCGTAAAGGAGTACTTCGGCTACATTGACATGGGTCTTGAGATTATCTAAACATCGTAAGCGCTAGAAGGTCAGCGTGGGTGACAAATATACACATACCGTTGTTAGCAAGTCGTGGGCCAAGATGATCTCTGTAGTGCTGCAACTGTTCTTCAAATGACTGCACTACCATAGTCAATGGCAGTTTGTCGGCGGTCTGACAAAGGTTCTCCGCCGACATGGTGATGGATATAGACTGCGCTAGCTGTTGGATGCGTACTAGTTTGATCAGGTATTCGTCAGAGGGATACTGCATAGTTGTCTCAAGAACCCTGCAGCACATCTCCAGATGGTTGGTGTTCATGAGGACATCGGGACGCTTGTTTGCTGTAAACACCCTACACCAAAGTCAGCAAACACCCAGAAACAGGGCGACAATACTTACAGAGTGTTAAGATAGTACGTCCCAGCAAAAGCTCTCATGTGATCGAGATTGCGATCAAATTCCTCTTCCTGAAGGCTCGCGTCTTCTTTGAACCTCAGGTTTACACATATAGCTCGAGCAAGAAACAAGAGGTTCGTTACTTGCGAGCCCTTCAATGCATAGTGAAACCTATGACAAGTCAGAGGCGGACCACTAAGATGGTTATAATGTTGGCACATACCAAGCCACTAGCATCTGCAGACTCTGGAGAAGATCGAGACTGTTCAGGCCATCTACAACAGCTGCTCGACCAATCTCACCTAACAGCTCTTGGCCAAGTTTAACCTGTCTAGCTCCGTCGAGAAAGCACCCCACCATCATGACAGCCTTCCACAGAAACGGTCGATGCTCCCGCAGCTCCAGGGCTGTCATATCGGGTACACACACAAACGGGAATAGACATGAGTGGATGGTCCTGTAGCCGTTGAGAAGCAGTTCCGCTTCACGCGGGGTGGGCCACCAAGAGTCCCATGGCCGTGTCTTGTCTGGGGCTGAGGGTGGAGGATGTTGACCAGGGACGCTTTCAGTCCCTGGCTTCGAAGGGAATAAGTGATTCAATCCCCATGTGTCAGACTTTGTCACGAGTTCAGATCGTTTCTCTTCTGCTGGAGGGGGAGACGAAGACTCTTCCTCTTCTGAAGACTCACGCCGCACGTGCGAAGACAACTCCTCAAGGCGTTTCTCTAGAGCAGCTATCTTAGAAAGCTTTGGACTTCTACGGGGCCGGGCCGGAGCCGGAGTCTGGTTAACGCATGGTTTGTCCAGTCGATGGCACCTTGGAAGTTGAGACTGATGTCAGCAGCTGTCCCTATTCACCAATTTACATATGTGTGTGAGCACTCCAAGAGACAAGCTTGACTCAAAAAGCAACCAAAGCCAGCAATCAACAGAATTATTTCAAAAGAAACCAATTATCATGACTTACCTATCGCATTTGAGGCTCCCTAGAGGCCCGGGGACGCATCTTGCTTTCGCCTTAGCGCATGTCGTGCAGGCCTTGGGTCCCTTGTTCTTAGCCTGAGTTGAGTTAGGGCTCATCTTGTCATGACTGAGTTATCTGAGTCTTATTATTGTTACAGGAGCAAAGTAGAGCGGTTTGCAAAAGGAGACGGAGTTGAAAACGGCGACGACATCCCAGACACAGAACGATGTTGTTCAGACCCCTGTCACTTCAGATGCCGTTTAACTGGTCCGAGGCCGCCTTGGTGCAGGGATCTTGTCACAAAAACGGAGGCGGCCCTCGAAATCTCGCCGATCCTCCGCCCTCAACGGAAACCTCCACACCTCAACCAGTATACAGTATCTCGGTGGAACATTCTTCCGAACATGGCCCGCACTACGTAGGTATGTATCATATGATGACTCCATATAATATAAAAATGGGCATCGTAGTCATGATGCAAACAATTCACTTCAAGTTCTTGGATAATGCAAAATAGTTTATAGAGTTGCTCCATATATCACGGCATGTGATAATGGGCATAAAATAGTTCAATTGGCATATCCAAAGGACAGCATAGATAAAATAGATATCTCAAACTGATTGTTATATAGAAGTGAATTTAGTTACTGCACATCATTCACCAGTGGTGGCAGTATGCGTGGATTGCTTAGCATTCTCCTCGCTTAGGCAGCAGTAGCAACCTCAGAAGTCTGCTTGATCTCAAGTTCAAGCAGAGCCTCAGTAACACCATTGACAGCTTGACCAGTGGCCTTGATCTCCTCGGTGGCCTGCTCAATGTCGAGCTGCTTATCGGTCCAAAGAGGCTCCTGGACATTGCCCTCCTCACCAACACCAATGAAGCCGCCCTCAGCCGCCCAGTCAGAGGTTCGCTTGATGTTGAGACGAGTCCAGATCTCATCAACAGCCTGAACAAGCTGGTCACGGTACTCCTTGGTATGCCCAGGGGTAGGGGTGATGCGGAGACGCTCCTGGCCGACAGGAACAGTGGGGTAGTTGATAGACTGGACGTAAATTCCGTAATCATTGAGAAGCATGTCGGAAGCCGCCTTTGCAGTCTCGGCGTTGCCAACGAGGATGGGCACAATGTGAGAGGGGTTGGGGATGACAGGAATGTCGCGAGCGTTCATGGCCTCTTTGACAGCGCGTGTGTGCAGCTGTTGAAGTCGTCGGTCACCATTGTAGTCCATCTGGTACTCAATTGAAGTCTGAGCACCAGCCATGGTGGCAGGAGGCAGAGAAGTGGTAAAGATAAAGCCGGGAGCCAGAGATCGGATCACGTCAATGAACTTGGCGCTACCAGCGATGTAGCCACCAACACAACCATATGCCTTGCCCAGAGTGCCAGTAATGATGTCAATTCGGTCCATGATGGTTCCGCGAGGGGCACCGTTGGCATGGGCCTCCCAGTCAAGATGCTCAGCGACACCAGCACCATGAGGCCCGTACATACCGACAGCATGGACTTCATCGAGGAAAGTGATAGCGCCGTACTTGTCGGCAAGATCACAAATCTCCTCAATAGGGCCAATGGATCCACACATACTGTAGACTGACTCGAAAGCAATAATCTTGGGCACATGCAAAGGGAGTGATGCCAGCTTTGCCTCGAGATCCTGCACGTCGTTGTGCTTGAAAACAATCTTCTTGGTGCCAGAGTGTCGAATTCCCTGGATCATAGAGGCGTGGTTCAGGCTATCGGATAGAATGACACATTCGGGCATCTTACTGCCGAGTGTTGCGAGAGTCGCATCGTTGGCGACATAACAAGAGCTGAAAACAAGAGCGCCATCCTTAGCATGGAGCTTGGCGATCGTACCCTCAAGCTCAACAGCGTGTTTGTTATGACCGGATATATTTCGAGTTCCACCGGCGCCGGCACCATACTCCTCCAGGGTTTGGTGCATCCTGTTGAGGACTTGAGAGTTGCGGCCCATGCCCAGATAGTCGTTGGCGCACCATACAGTCACTCGATCCTCCTTGTCGGACATATGCGCACGGGGAAAGTCCTTGGCCAAACGGTTGATGTTGTTGAAGTAACGGTACGATTTATCCTTGTGTTTCTTCTCAAGCTCAGTATTGTAGAATGCTTCGTAATCGAATTTGCCAGGAGAGTGAAAGCCAGCGGCAGCGGCAGCAGCGGTCGGAGAAGCAGATGTAGCCTTTCGGCCTGCATGGATACCAGGAGGGGCGGGAGCTGACACGTAAGAATTAGAATACGAATGATCGACTCGAAGGAGCGCAAACAAGACTTACCATTGTCACGACCCTCAAAGAGCGGGCGGTCGACAGCGCGAGCCTCCTTGTTGCGGGTGGTGTGAATTTTGGCCTTGCTGGTCTTGGAGTGACCAGAGAAAGCACGAACAGATCCAGCAGCGCGGTTCTTAGCAGTCTGAACAGCCATGGCCTTGCCCATGACGGGGCATCGCTGGCCAAGCAGCTGAAGCTTGGACATGGTGCCGCCGCATGGCGAAGCGGGAGCTGGAAGAGCGGCCAGTGGACGAGTCGAGGTGGACAGGGCGCGTAGAGTGGCAGGCGTGGCCGTCTTCATAAACGGGCACATGGCCTTGGACTGACGAAGGACGGCATCCATTGTTGCGTGTGTTGGACAGTACTCGTTGAGTTGAGAGGGCAATGCCTTCGTGAAATGAACCGGAGGGGCAAAACGTGGTGTTTTCGGACGTGGAGGGGCAAATGTGCCAGGCGAACAAAAAAGACAAGCAAGGGCTTACACTCGATCGCAAGAGCGAACAAGTGAGGCAAAGCAAAAGCAATTGGACTTTTGCTAAGGAGGAATGAGGCTGAAGATGTCGGTATGTGAGGGAGAAAAAAAAAGGAGGAAAAAGAGGAAGATGGTGGAAAATAAAGCGGTAGAGGACGACTAGGTAGTAGTCAGTGTGACTGTAATGTACCCAAAGTAGGATTGGATTGGATTCGAATAAGTCGGTGGTGGTTCGGCAAGAACGGTCGGTATTGACCCACTGAATGCTTCCGTTTCGGTTCCGTTCTTTTTCTTCGGTTCCTCCACCTCTGACAGGCGCCAGACGAACTCAACTCCGCGCAAGTTTCCCTATTTAGGCAAGTCAACGGTACATTCTTCTGCCAATGCAGGGCCAGGTCATTTTTCAGGCGATGCCGAGTTGTTAGATAGGTATCTTTAATCTGACACGTGAAATGTTTGAGCTATTGCATCACCATAAACACACATTCTAAACCTTAGGTACTTTACCAGTACCATTAACGTTTCTATGCGCCTTCACACTACCCATTGGGGGGAAAAGAAAGATTTCCACCTTCGGTGAAGAAATATGTTGCGGCCTACAGCGGCCCGCAGCCTCAACGTATAAAAGCCCGCACATACAGCTGATGCTGGGAGACGGCGCCCGAGTCAAACTCAGGGACGGGTGTAAAGAAATACCTCGCTCTTGATTGGTCCACCCCGTTTTTGCACTCTAGATCTGTCCATTGCTGTATCGAATTGACATTGAAAGGCGAGGTGTATTGATCTGGAATCTTTCCTTCTTTCCGAGGTAGTAATTCACAATGAGGACTCTGGGTGCTGAGATATATTACAGCTACCTAGCTATCGGAATACTCAATATTTACGTCGCCTCAGTGGAATAACGGCTTATACTAGGTAGCCATTCAAAATCAGCCCAGATCCCCGAGTCTAAAATACTCTCGGCCTTGTTCTAAACGTCTCGTACGATGCATCAAAGTATCCACTGCTCAACAATCATTTATTCCGTCTTCTTCCTTCCGAGAGTGAAATAGGATCATATAAAGTGCTGACAAACTAAAGTAAGATATCCTATTCACGTCAATCCCCGATGCCGGTGGTTTGCTCACTCGCTATTCCCACCATTCAACTTGCACTGCGCCTCATTTTTCCACATCCTACACTAGTTAAATTAAAGCGAGACTTTCTCGTTGAACAAATTGACTCATAACTGTTGAAGTCTCGCACACTACAAGTCTTCTCACATATGTGAAGCAAACCTACTACATTGATCACCTATCTTGCCTTGTGGTTGCTTTAGTCAAAAGCTACTACGTAGTAGGTTGGTGATATCATATATGTCACGACGACCCAGCCTGGACCTTTAGCTAAACCCTACCAGTGGATGTCGATGTGCTCATCAAGGATGATGAGGCGGTTCAACGAATAATCAAGAATATCCACAACTCGAATCGTCTGATTTCCTAACTCCAAGATCTACGTATCATTGCGTAAAGTTTTCTTTGGTAGATCTTTGCCGATCAGGGGCCAAAAGTCTAGTTGTACTCTGTAAATACAGTTACCATCTGTCAACCCTAAAAATACAACGCAACCATTCCTCAAAAAGGGTATCATATGGCTCAATGGTATGCCATGCCGTAAACGCCATCGCAATCGTTCCTTCGTGTATGCTCCTCCCACTAAGCTAACCCTGTCCATCTGGATGATCCCATAAACTCCTGCTCCAAGCCAAAAGGACATGACTTGGAGGGTCTTTCATCTGCTACTAGGGGTCTGGTTCCTGAATTTGAACTGCCTGTCCGGTGTCTCCATGACAGGTGATGTCCGTTTTTTCTCCTCATTAAGGGCTGCGTTTGCCCATGGTGGTAGACGGAATGCGCGGTTTCTCCTATTGTCCATCGCTTCCCGCATTACTTTAATGTCGTCCGTGACCCGAGATCGTTTCTCGCCCTGGTGCGAGCTTCGACGTCTGATATTCTGCAAGTTCTTTGAGATCGCAAGTTAGTAAAACTTGTCTCGAATTGGGATTGTCCAGGGCAGGGTTTGTTGAGCTTCATACATTTGGATCCGGGGAGTTGGCCTTCTCCTGTGCTCGAGCAGGAATCTCCATCTCGTCGAGTTCATTGATTGTTTCGATTCGCTTCTCAAGCACTTTTTCTTCGGTTGTAGCCACATATTCCGGGCTAAGGTAGCCTGAGATGAGAGCGATCACAAACTTCTCGTGTGATAGAAGCCCATTTAGTACCTTCCAATGCCTCGTGTCAGGCAGCAAACCGAATTCACCCTTCTTACGGATCTGGTTCACAAGCATTGTCAGAGACTTGGCGATTTGGATCGGATCACCTTTCGTTAGTGGCATATTCCGTGCTTGCAAGGTTCGAACGCTCTCCCCCAGATGTGCCTCAAACTCGACCTTCGCAGGTATCTCAGTGACGTTGAAGACACCACTTTGCTTAAAGGTGGGAGTCAGGCGTGAAGAGTTCACAGGGTTTTGGGTTGACTGAGGTTCCTGGTTGGACGCACTTATCAACCGAGGGCCGGCCAGTGAGGTTCGGGACGGGGTTGTTTGCAGAGGCTCCTGTGGAGATTGATTTGGCACCGAAGGCTGTTGCTGCATAGATACCGCCGACTCTGAGCGTTGCTCAACCGCCGGCCTAGAATGACGATGTTCCCCGAAAAAAGTGTTCGCACCAGCCATTGGCATGGGTGCTGGGCCCTGAGTTGAAGCCATAGGTTGCTGGGAAGTAGGCCGACTCGTCTTGTTGTACTAGTAAGCATCGAATTCAGAACACATGTTTCAGAAGGTACTTACTAGTGAATTTGCCGTGTGAGATGGCTTGCTGGCGTCTGACATATCCCCGCCGTGGGTTGGAGCTGTTGCCGGAGGAAAAGATTGTGCATGGCCAGGCATATCTAAGGTTCCATTAAATGATCGATGGACGGGCTGTTGAAATAGCGAAGACGTGCGAAAGAGTTGCTCCTGCTCTTCGTGCAATCTGGCCTGCTCCATCAGCTCCACTCTGCCTTTGATTCTCTCATACTCTGCTGGGTCGGTTGCTCGAAGATGATTCAATTTGATCATTTCAGCTACCTGTTTATTCTCCTCCTCGGTCAGCGCCGCAACGAGATCTTCCTCCTCGAACGTGTCCGTTGTCACGATAGAACGAATGGCCTCACCATTCTCCCGGCGTTTGATGAGTTTGTCGAGAATATGATCTTTGCCGAGAAAAGGGCTGAGGTCAGTGGCCGGTCGATACCTGATATCTGATACTAGTTCACCCTTGCGTTTCGACCAACAGATAGGGTTTTTCTTGTCAACCACGCGAGATGCCAGCTGCATCTTGAAGACTTGTTTGTTGTGCAGATTGTCCTCGAATGTACCTGCCACCATGAAGCGGTAGACAAAAACAGGCTTTTGCTGGCCAATACGATACGCTCGGCCCACGGCTTGTTGCTCATGCATTGGATTATATCTGACATCAAATATGACTACTCTGTTGGCTCCTTGGATGTTGAGACCAACGCCACCAGCAGTCGTAGATATCAAATATGCCTCTTTGCTACCCTCATTGAAGTCCTTGGTCTGCTTTTGTCGATCCGCGACTGGTGTTCTGCCGTCCAGTCGGTATACTGTTCTCCCCTGCATTTGACACATGTTTTCAAGGTAAGCCAGTGTGTGTAAGGACTGGCTGAAAATGATCACTTTGTCTTTAACTTTGCGCGCTTCATCAAGTATGGTCGTCAGAAGTTCAGTTTTCAGAGAAAGTGTCGGCGTATCCAAATCGCTGAAAGAATGCAGCGCTTTCAAAAATTCCGGAATGATGGATTTCGGAAACGACTTGTCATGCTTCTTCTCATCGTCGTCACCATTTGGCAAAACTCCTTTTTGAATTTCCTTGACCTTCGCCTCGAAGCATCGTGGATGGCTACAAATCAGCCCGAGATGGTTGATGGCAGCGAACGTTTCAGCCTGTGAGTCGGTGCCTTCTCTTGATACACCCTTAATGTACAATTGATACAACTGCTTCTGAGGTGCTGTTGGAGGCACAAATATGATGAATTCCTGCTTCGGAGGCAAGTCATCTTTCAGAGCAGCAATCGTGCGGCGACTGACCTTAGGGGCTACCAGCTGCTCCAGAGCCTTCAGCTTCATTTGTGCCTTTCGCTTTTCATGTTTTGTGCTGTCATTATAGAGGCCATGCTCCACCGGAGCGGCGTAGATCTGGCGAAACTCGGAGTATGGACCAAGGAAGTTGGGCGCAACCCAGTCAATCATAGCAAAGTACTCCAGGACGCTGTTGGACAGAGGAGATCCGGTGAGTGCGATACGACTCTTTGTTTGGAAGCGCGAACAAGCCAAGTTAGTTTTGGAGTCCCGATTTTTCATGTTGTGCGCCTCATCAGCGATAACCACATCAGGACGATTTGTCATGACATCTGCTAGATCCTCAGACATGTCGAGAACCTTCTTGAACATATTGTAGCCAATTGTCAGGACACCTCTGCCAGAAGCCCATGCTAACACCGTGGCAGATCTTTCTTGCGGTGCCATGTCAGCTGAGACCTTGCGCAACTCGCCCAACAGATTCTCTGGTGCCCACTTGAGAAGCTCATCCATCCAGTTGTCCACCAAAGCGGCTGGGCAAATAACCAGGATACGCGGCTCCCTCAAGTCTTCCGGTATTTGAGTCACTACAGATGGGTCTTTAGACTGCGCTGCTTCTGCCAAAGCAACGAGAACAGTAATGACTTGCATCGTTTTCCCGAGTCCCATTGTGTGAGCAAGTAAACACCCTTGTCGTAGGCTAGGGTCACGCACGATCTGGTTCCACATGAAGCGGACACCATCGATCTGATAGTCCTTGATTCTACTACCAATATGCTCGTGGATGTAGATAAGGCTCTGGTCTTCTTCCTTGCTTTCGTTGATAATGAGACGTGTCTTATCTCCTGACACTAAGCTGTTTGATGCAAGGGTTTCCCTGAGTTTCTGTCTGCGAGCCTCTTGCTCCTTAAGCCTTTGGTTCTCGCGTTCTCGAAGATCCACAGCTGCTTTGTCACGAATGATCTCCTTTTCTTTAGGTCTGCGACGTCCCTCACCCTCTTCTTCGAGATCGTCGCCAAGATCTTCCAGCTCATCTTCTTCTTCTGGAAAGAAATCGTCAAGAATATCTGTATCTTGCCTGTAAATCTGGCTGTCCTGAGGGAAATGAGGCACGAGTGCCTCCACAAACATGCAGAAAGGCTCCAGAAATTTGACACGGGCGTGATCTAGGCGCATCCTCATCTTGTTCGCTTGATAGGCGAGCATTTGTTCCTCTGTCGAGTGCTGACACACGAAAAAGCAGTGACAAAGACGTATGACATCGAAGAGAACCAGGTCGGGGTTGCTTTGATTCAGCTCTTGTGGATCTTTCAGAGGATGAGTAAGGTAAGGAGCAAGGTGATTATCCCAGACCGCATTGGGGTGATCCGATAGAATCAGATCAACTGCTGACTTTCGCCGTACATGTTCTAAATGCCACATCTCGCCAATCAACAATCGCCAGCGATCGTTGGCTTTGGCGTATTTTTTAAGTGATTGTGATGCGAGCTGTTGTAGATCGCCGAAATTCTCAATGGGTGGAGGTCTGAGAGTGTGAAGGCTGCGAGGAAGCTGAGCCGTTTCCGACAGTAACTCATGATTTTGATCCTCAGCTTTGCGATTCTCAGGAACAGAGTCAATTGAGGGCTGATTCTCGTCGGCATGAGATGCAGGGATGCTGTTCCCCGCGATATCGGTATCGGGAGCGTCGGTTTCGAGGGTGACTCTTTCGAAGAGGCGACTTCTAGGAGCGAAGGTTTCTTCCTGAGAATCAATCGGCAAAGGACTGTTCACCGACTTGGCAGGACTAGTTAAATCAATAGGATTAGTCAGGTTGAAGCCCATTCCTATGGGCTCGTCCATGTCTCCCTGGGTCAGATCCACAAAGTCCGTCTCAAAATCCACCGCTTCCTCCTTCATAAGGTTGAGAAGTGAATCCCGATCACCCGTCAAGCCATCTTCAATCACTTCCATGCGGTCGTCATGAACAATAAAATCTTCTTCATCAGAGCTCGTGAGAAGCTCTTCGTCCATTAGACCCACAGGCTGCTGCACAGCGGTTGGTTTTGGACGAGCAACTCCCTGTGGTTTAGGAGGCGGCTTTGAAGACTCAAGCATCTTCATGAACCACTCCTGGTACATCTTGTCTTCCAAACTTTGTTCGAGGCTTTTGGCCGCATCTCGGTAATGTGCCTCTGCGGTCCAATCTGACTTTTGGATCTCTAGGCAGATTTTCCCAATTCGATCGATAAGATGCTTGGCCTTTTTGTAAGCATCCTGGATTTGCAGCTTCTTTGTCCCGCAACGTCGAGATTTCTGCCATAAGCCATGGGCTTTCCGCTCGCACTTCGGGAGCTTCTTCTCCTTCCAATTTGTCTGGATAGCTGTGATGGCCTCATTTAGTATCTCTGCGATTCGCTCAGGAGTGACAGAAGGATAAGGCAGAACATCGTCGGGGAGAGCGTTGAGCCTCTCGTTCTCAAGCTCCTCTTCTTTCATCTCTTTTAGTGTCTCGGGATCGAGTTCGTTGTCGAGATCTGACAGTTCAAGGATCTTATCAGACTGGTCAGAAAGATGGCTGGGCGACCTCGAAGAATGTTTGGTTATGCGATAACGACCTATAAAAAGCCGCTTAAGGGTTTTGTAAACCACAAGTCTCCTCCCGGGCGGAATTCTATGCAAGCTGACTGCAGCAAAAGTGCCTTCATCCTCTCTTATAAGAGAGCTCAACATGCCGACTGGCGTTATGGGGTCATCTTGCGGGATCCTGCCGTCGCCTAAGTAGGCATATAGGGGTGCATTTTCCCAAGGAAACCGTTGAAGGGCATCGTCCGTAAATGTCAACACAGCCTTTTCTGTCATAAAGTCGATCATATCAGCTTCCGTCGGAAGAAAAGCAGGGTCAATGTTGCTTGGTTTGTCTGTCAGCAGCGTAGGCGCCACCCGCCTGCGTTTACTTGACCTCTCATCAACCTCAAAGGATCGGTCAGGAGGTTCATGGACAGGCGAGTGGTGAGAATGCGATGCAGGGTGAAGCTGGGGATCCTCTTGAGGTGGATGCGTATGATTCTCGATGATCAATTCTTGCTGCGATGGCTTCTCAAGTGTATGAGGGAGCGTTCCATTCGGAGCAGAAACTGAGCTAGGCGTCCCGTTTTCTATTTGGTGACGATCACTCGGTAAAATGGGTGAGTGAACCCGTTCTATTGTACCAGGTGTGGGCACTTCGAATTCCTCACCGGAGCAGAGTGATTGTTTGCGCCTAAAATCCTGTTGCCATTGCCAGTATTCCTTGCTCTTAGACCGAAGAGTAATGACAGCTTCCACGAGGGCAGCTTTGTGGCGGGCGATCCTGATGCCGAGACAGTCCATCAACTCTTGACGTGAGCATACATGTTCGAAGGTCAATAGAGTCCTGCCGTCAATTTCCTCTTCTTGAATGCGCGTGGCAAGAAGGCTTGGGTCTCGAATCCATGGAACCCCGGGAGCGCAGAGTCGTTTGACTACAACGTCGACACTCCAAGAATAGGGATCATCTCCGACATCATCCATTTGATGTTGCACGTGCTCGACAGAACACAGTGAAGGGAGTTTCTGCAAGAGTCAGCACTGTTTTGAAAATATTGATAGAATAAAATCAGCTGTTGAGAAAGGGGAAGCAACATACCGGAGAAGAAGATAATTAAAAGCATGGACTATGAGACTAGGTCTGCTGAGCGTAGGCCCAGCAATGAGAGGAGAGACGAGAGGGAAGGTGCATAGCCGCCCGTTGGCCGTATTGAGAAAACCCGTCCAAGGCCGAATTTCTACAGCCTCGTGGAGTCGATCAGCCCGAGAAAAATAGGCAAAGTACTCAAGCAGGTAAGCACTCTTTTCTGTATTTGAAGGTTTGCCCAAGGATAGGATGGATGATGCAGGACGCGCGAGGATGGCGCAAATGTGAATGCGAAGAGATGAAAGTAATGTGAAAAGAACTCCAGCTAATGACTTCCCTTTTATTTCGCCGAAGAGAGAAGAAAAATCGAAAGGAAGCTATCGATGCGCTTACTGAAATCGTAGTATGTAGAGCTGAGTGATGCTGGAGTCTCGGGCAAGGCGCCTGTCTTTTCCTGCCAAAGCGCGTTGTTGCACGGTAAGGCGGGTACTGAGGTGTGCTAAGGTACCTCGACAGAAGGGCGATCCCCTCAGCGGGGCAGCTGTGTAGCATCACGTGATCTTGAGGCAGGACGAGTGCTGAAACACAAAGAACCTGCCCTCGACTGGAAGCTGTCGGCATGGTACCAGGTAAGTAGGTTTTCAAAAATTCAGGACGGATCGAAAGTTAGAAAAGTTAGTAGGCAAGCATCTGTCCTTGCAGTCTTTGTAAGAGTGAGCACTACTACAGTAGGTAACTACAATACCCCACCAAGGGAGGATAATGATAAGATCTATGTGAATAGATACGGTTCTACTCACTGCACATAATGTGTATATATTTGAGAAGCTATATAGACTACCCTTTAGGAGATTATCCAGATATTGACTCCGTACATGAGACTTTCGCAATGTTGAAGAAGTACTACTACCAGTACTTCTGCCCAATCAGCACAGAACCACTTCACAATATGTTACCCCGCCATGCCCACGAATGCCCCTCATGAAATATTAGTGGCAGTTCAATGAATTCACACCAATTCAAAAAGACAGAAGACAATCGATGAAGCTAGCAGGTGGAACACGGTCTCTAAACGCCATCATTTAATCCTGGGTCTTGATTACGGCCTTGATGCACCTCTGTGGATAGAAACCAGCCTTTCTCCAATTCCGTCTAGAAGCACCCACAGCAATTATTAAGCCACCCCATCTAGCTAAGGACGTAAGCTAACAACATTTGACTACTAAACTAATAGATCGACAACCTTTTATACTTCTCTTATAGTCTAATCCCACACAGATCTCTCGACTTTGAACCTTAAGCGACTTTCCTCATTACAAAGTCTCAGTCAATCTCGGCATCATGGCTTCTCTCACAAGCGGGGAATACCCACCCACCCTCAAGGCCGAAGAAAAGGACGTCCTCATCGAGACCGTCAAGGACTGGTCGATAGGCAATGGCCTTGCAGTCAGGCCTCCTCCTACAGTCATAGCCGCCGAGGCAGATCCCAAGGGAATTGCTGCTACCAACGTGCCTGTCACTCTCTTCCCTAGCCCATTCCCTAAGCAGTGCTTTGCTCAGGGTAAGGCAGTCCAGAAGACTTACAACGAGCTGTATGCCTCGGTGAGCAGGGATGAAGAGTTTCTGGCTCAGGTGGTGAAGGAGTAGGTCAATTTCAGACGTTCGAATGACAACCTCTAAAGTGTTTTAGGGTCGCAGATGGCGATGAGTTCATTCGAAACTTATGGGATGTCCACACGAAGGTCAAGGCTGAGGGATATACACAGGTAACAATCTTTTTATGAAATGAATGGCACTTTATTGACAAGATATCAGCCCCTGTCACTTGGCTTATTCAGATCAGACTACATGGTCCACCAGGATACTCATACTTCTCCCTCTTCCTTGCAAGTCAAGCAGGTTGAGTTCAATACCATCGCCTCATCTTTCGGTGGACTCTCGACACACACTTCCGCTCTTCACAAGTATGAGACCCCTATTTCACCCAGTTCATTGATGGTGTAAGTCTAACAATAACAGATATCTTGCTACTACAGAATACCCAATTCTGGAAAGCTCTATCGCTCAAAGATCCCTAGACTTGCCTGAAAACACCAGCACTCGCGGATTGGCAGCAGGCATAGAAGCGGCTTACAATATCTATCCTGATTCTGAACTCGGTCACCAGAAGTGTGTCATATTCCTGGTTCAGGATGGCGAAAGAAACGTTTTCGACCAGCGCCATCTCGAGTACCAAATAATCAACTCCTCGCCATCTATTCCCGTCTTCAGACTGCCGTACTCCCAAATCCTGAAGCACACCAAGATTGCAGACACTTCTAAGCGCCAGCTGCTGTACCATCTTCCACGAAACCCTTCAAAGGTCTACGAAGTTGCTGTGATCTACATGCGATCCGGATATGGACCTTCTGACTACCCTAACCAGCAGGCCTGGGAAGCTCGATACCACCTGGAAAGATCGAATGCTATCAAGTGCCCGACCGTTCTGACCCAGTTGGCTGGAACGAAGAAGGTTCAACAGATCCTTGCGACACCACGCCCCTCCTCCACACATTCGGCCCTCAGCAGATTTATTCCTGACGACACAGATGATGCAGCTGAGCTATGGCGCACATTCACCAACATCTACCCCATGGACACAAGCGATGCTGGTCTTGAGGCTCGAAAGAAGGCTCTCGACCCCAAGACTTGCCAAGATTACGTGTTGAAGCCCCAACGTGAAGGTGGCGGTAACAATATCTATCGAGGTGCTATCCCTGACTTCCTCAAGTCTGTTCCCGAGTCTCACTGGGGATCATACATTCTCATGGAGCTTATCACCCCCCCGCCAGTTAACAACATCATTCTCCGCAACGGAATTCTGGAGCAAGGCGGTGTTATTTGCGAACTGGGCATCTATGGCACTTGCGTCTGGGACCAGAGCACAGGGAAAGTTCACCATAACAAGGAAGCTGGGTATCTCTTGCGCACTAAGGGTGATAAGAGCGAGGAGGGCGGCGTTGCTGCTGGTTTTGGGTGCATGGACAGCTGTGCTTTGGTATAGAGACCGATCTTCTTCAACCGAATTTACAGGCATATATCAGACCAATTAGACATACAGACTCATATAACTCCGCACTCACCTATTCATCAGTGACCGTTCCATGTCTTCTCACGCATTGTAGTTTGTAAACATAGCCTCTGAAGTCTGGAGGAGACATATCGTTAAGAGGCTTGTCCTATCTGGGACACCAAGATGCGTAAAGTTACGGCTTTGATGTGCTCACTGCTCAAGCCAACTTCCGCAGCAGTACCTGTTGACCATAACAAAATATCTCACAACTTGGACTTGCTCTACTACGATAGGAAAGAATAGCAGCATAATTTTACCAAGTTTATTGCATCGTGGTATCATACAGTCCTCCGAGGGTTGCGCACAAAGCTCATCGTACATTACACCCATACATTAGCATCCAACAAAAGAGATCGGTTTTTGTAAGAGAGGAGAGCTGGTAGGCAGAACATTATGTCGCCGCGAGATAGGTGCAACCATGCGTCAACAAGGGATCCAATTGAGGATTCGCTGCTTACTCGCCCTGCTCGGGAGCCTGGGGGCGTCGGAGAACCTCAAGGTTGCCTGGGGAAAGGTTAGTCTGGGTAGATGCAATCTAGGGAGGGGTAAACATACGCTGGACAACACTGAAGCTGGTGCGGTTCTGGCCGTTGGAGTCGGTGTAAGTGTTCAGGGAAGCATCACCCTCGACGTAGACGGTAGCACTGTGTAATTGTCAGAACGAAAGTCGCCAAATGCAAATTATGCAAGATTATCATACCCCTTGGGGAGGTTCATGAGGTAGTCACGTTGAGGACCCTCAGCAAAGCTGGTAACCCTGAACCAGCTGGTCTTGCGGTTGTCACGGGGGCCGCTGTTGCTGGCGACAGCGTAACGGAGGACCTCGCGGCCGGTGCTGGTGGGGTGAACCTCGGGGGTGTCGGCGAGGTTGCCAATGATGGTGATCTTAGCCAGAGGTCGAGGGGTGGTGGTGCTGAAGGCGCGGGCAGCAGAGGCCGGGGCGACGGCGGCGCGGCGGAAGACGGGGGAGAAAGACATGATTTGCTATTTTCGTTTGTTTGTTGGTGAAAAGCTGAAGGTTGGGGCCGATGAGACGATATGGGGGATGGTTGATAAGGCGGGCGCTGAAGGACTGAGCTTTTTGGTGTGCTTGTGCTTGTCGCGTCGTTTCGAAACGGTGAGACGCGATAGGGTGGACAGTTGAGATTGAGATTAGAGGATTCTCTTTCAATGCGCTATTTGATTGGCTCAGATTCGAAGCTGTTGTGCGACCCGGTAGATGGGTGCCGTTGATTTGTGGAGTTTTGCATATATGCATATCTCCGGATACAGATACGACACTGCGATTTGAACAGAACCTCATATTCTTGGCTACTTGAACCTGATCAGCTCAACTCTTTGCCAAGAACAGCTCGATTCCAAAAGCGGACTTCGCTACTCGGTGATTGAGAAGACACGAAACACACTAGTTAGCATATTTGAAATACTAGTAGCGACAGACTTTCAATTGATACTCTAATCTGTGCAAGAGCTTGTTCATTCTCCCCGCTTAGATCCAGTGCTAAATGCTCTGGATCAGCCGTGATCAAATCGTCATTTTATACCAAGAAAAACCTAAACAGCGGCTCAAACTTCAGCGCCCCCTCTATCTGACTAGAGCAGATGGGCTTGCTCCTATAGAGCTTGCAGACAGCTTACTCAGTGTTATTCAGTGATCTCGCTCGCTTACCCCTGCAGCCTCGACTTACCTGATCGGGTTGTCAATAGACGCCCTCAATAGCCGCGTTCTATACAAGCAGACATGACAGTAATGCCATGCTCCGAACGGAGACAAAGATTCCTGTTTCTTTCTTATTGACCGGGGGAAGGAGACTAATGTCTGCACCTGAATAAAGAAAGATGCTACTAATTCGGGCCCCAGGAACGCCAATTGACATGCCGCCCCCTCATCTCATGTCTAAGTGCCGGCACCGCCGCCTTATTGAGCTCTACACCATGACAAATTCGCTCTTGTCCTTGTTGAACACTTTACTGTTATATCACTCTATAAAGACAACCAACAGAGCCGTTGCCTTCCCTTCTTGAACGAGGTCCTTGCGCTTCCCGCCTTGATCAACCGTTGAGCCAAGACGTAACCGTCCCGAGCCATCTTGCATCTGCCAACATCACCAACAACATCAAGTTGCTTTGACTTTGACAAATCTTGAGGCCCATTCCATTCCTCCAACTCATAAGATACTCCCACTTCTTCTCAGTCGTCATGGCCGACCCAGTTCACCTGTTTGGTCGTGGCGACTTGAACATCATCGTGGCTCCTGGTCCTGGAACCATCACCACTCCTTCTCTAACAACCAACCTCGTCTGCAGAGTACTCTTTGGCATTATCGCCAATGTCGCATGTATAGTACCTCTCAAGAACCTCTATCGCAATGGGGAGTTTGCAGCTGTTGTCTTCATCGCCAATATCGAGTGGTCAAACTTAGACACAATCATCAATGCTCTCATCTGGCGGAACGACGTCACTAGCAAGTGGTGGAATGGCGAAGGCTTCTGCGATCTCAATGCCTATTACACGAACTTCACCAATGCCTTGTTTGGAACCTGTCTACTCGCCATCATGCGCAACCTCGCCCAGCAAGTTGGTCTTCTACGTGCCAATGCCCTGACTGTGAGAGAAAGACGCCAACGCAATCTCGTCCAGGCACTTATCATGTTCCCTCTTCCCATCATTCAGGTCGCATTGGTCTGGCCATTGACTACTCAGCGATACGCAGTAGCTACATTGGCTGGATGCAGTTGGATTGCTTGGCCTTCATGGCCTTATATGGCCTTCTTCATCCTTGCCCCTGTTGTCGTTGCACTGATAACATCTGGATATGCGAGTAAGTCCAAACCTCCCTTTTGTCGTTCAGCCATAGCTCAGTCTAATCAATATCGCACAGTCCTCACTTATATCCGCTTTCGAGAGATCGCAAAGACCACTCGATCGGCCGTCAACAGTAGTAGGTCTGCCAACCAGCGCGCCCAGAGGACTAAGCGCCGCCTCTATCTTATGGTCTTGGCTATATTGATCCCTTATCTACCCCTCGTCATCGCTCTTGCTGTCCTCAACATTCTGAAAGCCTTTCCACTTCAGCCCTTCGATTACAGCCTCATCCATGACAGAACCTTTCCCTATCCATGGTCATCAGTCATCTTTGTCCCTTCCACCAGCGTCAACTTTGGTTATCTGAATATCTGCTACATCGATATTCTCTCCGCCATTCCTGTCGTTTTGTTCTTTGGCATGACAAAGGACGCTATGAATAGTTACCGCCGCGGCTTGCTCTTCCTTGGCTTTGGTCGATGCTTTCCCAAGCTTCATGAGGAGTATGATCCTGATAGAACAACTTATGGGAGCAGTTCTGGACATTCTCGCCTCGCGAATTCAACCACTTCAACGTGAGTCGTTATTTGACCGATCGACTGACCTTGACACTAACTAGATGCAGTACATCGTCAATACCAAGCAAGATCAGAAGCCTACTGTCTCATCGCACCTTGAACTCGACTTCATCTGCAACTCTTAACCCCGTATCCCTACATTCCGTCAATGAGGCCCCCACGACTCCGGGATATGGATTGAGACACGAACTAGGCGAATTCCGAACAACACAATCACCTCTGAGGGAGATTTCTTATCCTCCTCTTACTGCTTCATCCTCCTCAGACCCCATCACCCTACCTCCTCGCAATCCCTTCCTCTTCCGCACTCGTTTCGACATGCCTACCATTCCACTCCCTTCTCTTTCTTCCTTTCGTTTCGGAAAGAAAAAGGATAAACGGCCTCCGCTTGATCGCGGCTTGCCTCTGGACTCTCTCCCTTCTGTTGTCAATAACCGTCTATGGGACGACAACTCACCTGCCCAGCCTCCACGAAATCAGACACTTGTCTGGGCTGATAGAGAAGATGTTCCAACTCCCGACTTCATCACTACAGAGTCCAGCCTTCTCGTCCCCATGTCGTCAACATATTCTGTTACGACTGAGCGGCTGCAGGAAACATATCGACGCTAGGAACGTCTATATGCTTGGGCTTGATGGTAGAGCGCACATTTCAGGTCGGCGAGACGATGCATTGGAGAACACACTTGAACTTCTCTGGCTTTTGATTTCCTTTCTTTCTATTTTGCTTTCACTCGGCTTGTATTCTGCGACCTAGGCATCATTGCAGGCGACGGCGTAAGCATCAAAAGGATTTGCTCTCTGGTCTTAGATATATCGTCAAGTACTTTCACAAGTCATAATAATAAGAAACTTTTCACTTAAAAGTACTCTGCTTACAATACGGTTCATGGCATTGATCATTTGAACCTAATCCAGTCCAAAAAGTCGCGAGGTTTGGGAATATTGCTATCGAATTCATACCAATGGATGCGCTTTACATCTATACGCATCATCTATGTATATCATAGTATAAAGACCGTTCCAATCCCATTATCATTTTTGCCCATGTCATAACCAAACCTCAACTTTTAAAAATTGTGACCGTGAAACCCATTGGTATCATAAATATCCGAAAGAGATCAAAGATGGGTATGTAAGATATCATAGTAACAGAGAAAGAAAGAAAGAGTGTGGTTTAACCTCTGATCGATGCAGAGTAAGGTGATATAAGGACGTCAATTACATATCCTTCGCGTGTCTTTGAAGCTTCCGCATAGCCTCACGATGGACGTCAAGAAGGTCGCCGTTTCGCATTCGTTCGTCGAAAGCTTTGTCAGCCCATTCCTTTTCTCGCTGCTGTGTCTCGCGACGTTGGGCCTCGGCTTGCTTTTGGCCCAGAAGGATGTTACGGCTAAGGTCGACACTGCGCTGAACTTCCCATTCTCTGCTGGCCAAGAGAGACTTTGGGGTGAATGGAGTCTCGCGGCCAGAGCTGCTGATAACAGGGGTGCCTGCGCGTAACTCGTGCTGAACCGACTGGCGAAAATTTGTAAGCGCAGCCTCGCGGGCGGTGGAGGTGGGAAGCGTTGAAACGCGCTTGGGTTGATGAGTGTTTAAGAGTGCTTCTGAGTTATTGAAACTGTTACCATTGCTGCCGCCACTCAGGCGCTGAAGAGACGGCGTTGAAACCGAAGGGCTCAAACTGCTCTGTCGCATGAGTTCCTTTCTTTGATTCAAGGGCAAGTCGTCCGCATCTACGCCAACAGCGGCAGCGTACATCGGATAGTTGAGGAGTGATCCTGCATCGCTAGAAGCTCTGTTCCGAGCAGGGAGGTTGACTTCGGACGAGCTTGCCAATAGATTTCCAGCCGATTTATTGCGGAGATACATTTCTCGCTGACCAAGAAGGGTCTGGGGGCTCGAGTAAGACACGACACCTGGTGTCGATGAGCGTGGGCTTTCAGTCACGGCAGGAAGGTTCAGGGTTTGCGCTCCCATGGCCTCCCCCTCGGGAATCGGTGGTGTCAGGCTTGAGCCCGTTTGCTCTTCTGCAATTGGCGCGATTCCACCCGATGCCACTCGTAAACCTCCAGAGGAGGATCGCGGCATAAGGCCACTAGTTGGGGTCGTCCCTGGGCTCCAGTTCTGGCCTTCGCCGGTAAGTAAGGCGAGAGCGGCTGGAACATGTTGCTTCACACTGCGTCGTGGGGCAGTATGCGAGTAATTGGAGGCTTGAGAGTCCGGCCGTGTAATGGCAGGTGCTGGTGTTCCTTCATTTGATGACTTTCGGAGCTCATCGACATGTACAGGCGCTGGCGTTTCGATGGTTGGCACTGCTGGACTTCGGGGTGCGCTGATATGGACCTCTTCCACTTCGGGGGCTTCGGCGTTGCTCAGGTGCTTGGCCCATTCGTTGGTTCGATAGGACAGTGCTACCCGGGAAAGTGATCTGGGAAGTCGATCCTTTGTCAAACTTACACGAGCTGAGGAGCCTGATGCCACAGACTTGGTCCTTTCAACATCTCCCGAAGTAGGTCCTTCCCGTTGCTCAGAGCCCTCAGGCTTGACGCTGATATTTGAATCAATAGCTTGGGTGTTCTCCGGATCGATTGAGCGTGGGCTTGGTTTGCCCTTGTCGTCCTGTTCAGAGAGTTCGGCATTAATCTCGATATTCTTCGGCAGCTCTAAATTCAAGCGAGAGTGACGGTCGTCGCCGCTCACACTCTCGTCGTCGATTGTCGCTGCAACTGAGCCGTCGTCGTCGCGTGGGCGCGATCGTGGGATTACCAACTCATCCGTACTCTCACCATGTTCGTTTTCTTGATGGTCTCCAAAGACACGACTTGATCGATGAGAAATGTTTCCAAGTAACTCCATTGACCCGCGGGAGAGACGAGACAGTCGTTTAGCAAGCGACTGTCGATGACCAGGAGTATGCAGTCCAGTATCTTCTTCATCAGCAAAGGTTGCCACTGAAGAACGATCACCGTTGGTAAAAGCGTCATCGTTGTCGTCAGCAACAGGAATGGTGAATGGAAGAGGAATAACAGGAGGCACAACAGATTTGGCAACTGATGACTGTGTTGAAACGCGCCGATTAGCTTGTTCGCCAGCAATGGGAAGATTGTGAGAAGCTGCTTCGGCATCCAACTTCTTCTCCCCGGTCGGTTGCATAGGATCATCCGAAGCTACGCGGACCGTTACCCTGCCATCTTCATCTTGGTCTGAAGACATCAACGTTATGGTAGGCTCTTTCTTGGGTTGTCCAGCATCGGGCATGTCCGTCATTTCAATGACTTCAACGATCGAGGCGGACCGTGTCTTCGAGGAGTCCGTTTGGCTGTTCCGATTCCTTTTCTCGTTTGGGGCCTCTCCATCATCCGAGGTGCGAGAGGCCGTCGAACTTCCGACATCTCCATTGCCATATATTCTCTCCCATTGACGTCTCTCTCGCGCATTCGCTTCCTCAATGTTCCGGCCAACCTGTTCTTCTTCCTCGCGTAGGTTGCGCTGCCCTTCGGCGGCTTCTTCTGCCTTCTTTTCACGCTTTTCCCGGACAATTTTCCATAATTTGATCTGTGAGATGATGCCGAACAGAAAAATAATAACGATGGCTGCAGTCTCCACCCGGATACCCTTAGTAACTGGGTATGTGTGTGCGCCAAGGGGGAACAAATCATCATTCAGCTCCCAAACGTAGGCCCAGAATTCCTTCAGTCCAGCCCTGCTGAAGCAGTCGATACCCAAGACTGTAACTGTGGCGCCAGAAAAGGCAATCATGAGGATAAGTGCCCAATCCCGAGTGAAATGACTGATGTAGAAGGCAAAACCACCCACAGTAAAGCAAGCAATAAAAATTGCTTTGGCGACGACAGGTCCAAGCAACCCTCCAGGTACCAAGCAAAGAAGCCACATGCTAATGCAAAAACCACCCAGAGCACAACCCAGTCCCTCAGTGATTTCCCGAAAGAACATTGAGGCTGCGCCCAGGATACAGCCGGAGATGACTGCAGCAACCACATAGCCTCCCTGTAAAGCATCGCTGACCTCGGGTTTCATGACGTATACAATAAGCACGGCGACCCCCAAAGATGCAGCAAAGGCAGTCGAAAAGAAGGTATGAATCATTCGGTTTTTTATTCCCACAAGAGCATAGGCGAGACCTGTCAGAAGTAAGATGGTTCCCGCAACACCCCAACCAGGGGTGAGCCTAGGCTCAATGGGTAGACGTCCAGCAGGAATCGTAGCTATCGAGTATTAGCAATTGTCCCAGCCTAGTATTTCTGTCCAGCATTACCATTGTAATAAGAAGAAGAATCGAGTCCACTTTCGAGGGAGCCATCTGTGCTAGTCGCTGTAGGATCCGAACTTTGTGTTTTGTCCGTCTGAGTGGCAGTCACGGAGATGGATTCAGTTTCAGACTTGGAGTCTTTGGCTCCAGATGATTCCGTCTTTTTCGCAGAAGCCTCTGTGGTCTTCGTTACACTACTGTGTTCGCGCGTTGAAGTCACGCTGGACTCAATCGCTGTTGTCTTTTCCGAGTTGCCGTCCGCCCTTGGATCTATCCTGAAGACCTCTCCGTTAACATGATGGACAACCAAAAGTAGGCAGAGAAGCGCCCATAACCGAGACCAGCGGGAGAGCATTGTATATCGGTAGCAGAAGGTGGTGTGTGAGGCGTTGAGAGTATAAACCCCAAAAGCTGCGGCAATGTTGTGAGACTATATAACCATCATCGGATGGCAGGCTCAATATATGCCAAACTAGAAAGAAGATAGACAAACAACGAAGAAGAAAATTGATGGTGGGGGCAGCCAATAACTGAACTGGAGGACAAGGCTCTAAGCTAGATAGGTCTGACTCATTGAGATCAAGCCAGTGACCAGAGGTGAAACAGGGTTGGTAGGAATAGCAAATATAAACAAAAAAGAATGTGTGATCAGGGCGTCCTCAGTATGTAGTAGTCACGATTATCTTGAACAAGATATTGATAATGTCGACGATAAGCGGCACAGCGCGGGATATCAGTGGAACAGAGCAAACCCCGAAACCAAGATCTCAAACCTCCAGAGGAAACGAGCGCAGCTATAAAGAGAGGAAAAGAGGTGGCAGAAAGAGATCGGGAACCAAGAATCGGGAAGGGTGTGGCATCATAGTTATCGTCTCGTACGTGGGTGTGCCCTTTCGCACTCTGAAGATCTGATGGTGGGCGATGGAGTCGAGACGGAGGTGATGGGATGGAGACGCGGAGAGCGGCTGGGAGAATCCTTGTTAGCATGGTCCAAGATTAGCAATGACTGGACGAAACAACAGCACATGGCGCGGCCGTTGAGAACAGCTTCTTGGGCCAATTTCCCAAAGTCCTCCTGTGACGCTGTGGTGTCGTGATGGCCTACGAACGACTTACAGGAAACTGCGGTCCACCCGGAGCTAGACGGTACGTACCACCTTCTCGGTTCCTGGCTTGCAGCAGCTTGCTTCTGTCCACTTTTCAGGTTACCCTGTTCGGGATTAGCCGGTGGAGATCACCCCAAAGACATGCCGCCCCACCCCTCATCCGCTTAGAAGGCAGCCAATTGCCGTTGAGATGTACCTGTTTCGAGTACTTTCAGGTACAAGCTCAGCCCAATTAGGCCAGAGCGGGGCGTGAATGGAGGAGCTTTCTTTAATTACTGTCGACAACCAGATGTCAGTTCCCTTCACCGAAAAATCGAGTCAGGATGGAAAAACTTCACTTCTCCTCTTTCAATGACCCTTCATCTAATCTTTTAGTAAGGCTGCTATAATTTCTGAATCATCTTTGCCTCACAACCTGGTCACATCTGCCTGAGACGGAACGCATAACAGCCGCGCCCTCTCTCTCCACTTCCCACGCAGACATGCTTTTTTCTCAGATTGCACGGGACAGGGATCTTGCTGAGCGGCTGATTAATAGTGGGCTTTGTGAGAGCATGCAGATTCTGGTGGGGACAACCATAATGGGCCCCCATCTTCACCCCTGCAAAGTATTTAGATCCATGTGAATGAGGCCTTTTGGATGGGCAAACATGGCGATTGACATCCACACAACTGCCTGTACATACTGGTCTTGTTCTCTCAGTCCAGGGGTTAATTTTCCAGGTTTCCTGTTGGCGGATCGTTCGGCCGGCTCGAAAGAATGTGACTTCAGCCACGAGAGGACCCTGGCTAGAAACATTCGATGGCATAACCCTGCTTTGTGGCAAGCCACTGCAACGATGCTGCGCGTAGCTGTGCTTTCAACCGATGCTATAGTCACACGTAGCCCAACCTCGGGCCAGGACGCAGTCATCATCACCGAGTCCACGACTATAGATCCATTGACAAGGATCGTGCCCTTCTTCAGCTGCACCTAGAAAGCCTCCATCAATGCCGTGCTTGATGACACAACAACTATATGTTGGCCGTGATATTACAGACAAATCATCCATGGCGTGGTGGCACGCTGGCTCACCAATAAGCTCTGCTTTGTCTCAGGAGACGGCAATGCCATGTCCTGTCAGCCACTCAGCCCCTCATCATTTCTTGTAACCAGTCGATTTTTCAGTCAACTTTAACTACTACGTAGTAGGAATCGGGTTATCATCCGAACTTCTAATTTTACTCTCTTACGTTACTGCCCATTGCTCACCATTCAGGGTCCGATTCAGTTTCAAGGTCCAAGCCCTCAGGGTGAAAGAAACAACAGGATCACTTTAGATAATTTCTATGGTAGGAGGACGTATTAAACATACAAGAGCCCTAACTATTAGAGTGCTATATAATTAGACAATACAAACCTGGTGAAGATATCATCATACCTAAGTTTAGGGAGGATTTTATACATACCTTGATGCTTGGATAGGCTGATTCCGTGTTTTTCTTTGACCCTCAAGCAAGTGCATCCTCACAGTTCTGGAACATTTATTTGCTGTCTCAGAACGTTATGAATTGCGGGTTTTGGCTGCATATGCACATAAAAGCAAAGATCTACCAGTGGTCAACGACTTTACTACAAAGATCGTGGAGTCCTGAAACTCGGCCATACCCGTTGGAGTACTAAAGCAAGGGCATCGTTGACATATTCGCTGGGCTCTCTTAGTTGTCATACAGGTTCTCCGCTTGATCGACCTTGAACTGCAATCGCCCGCCTCGGCCCTGGTGAGTGCTTACTTTCTTTCTATTGCTCAGGTGGGATACCAAATCTTGAGTTATTACGTTGAACGTCTTCCCCCTCAGCATGGCGATATCTGAGCTGTGTTAACCACACCCAACTTTCCCAACGACCTGCACAACAGAACTTTACAGCTGATGAGCCTTCAACGGTGGCGCATAGGTCCAATGCAGGATATGATCCCAGCATGATGGCTAGGATCAGCAAAACTTGCGCTACACATGCACGCCAACAACATCTTGACATTGCTGCTACAGGTCGCATTCAGCAAGTGATCAGACAAGATAACTCTGAATACTAGTTCTCGGTGAGTCTAATGCCAAGCCAGATCGGTAACGGCTTGCTTTTTCTCATCCGCAACTCTGTACATACATAGTTCATACTATTATTATCCAGTTGTAACCTGCATATAAAAAACGAGCTTTTCACCAGAGCTTTCTTATAAGTTGTGCCTGGGGGTACCAACCGATACTTTCAGAGCCCCTCGTCTCTTTACCCTTTTGGAACATGCACTACTGTACCCGGACGCCAATGGCAGCCTCACCGGCGCGTCTTGGAGATTAAAGTGATTAAATAGTCCCACTCTTTTTGGTTATCCTCGTTGGCGCACTTCAGCTGAACAGCAAGCTAACAGGCCAGAGCTGGAGCTTGGTTCATGGGTGTTTTCCCTCATGGATGCCATCACATCAGCTCGTGCTCTTCTCGCCTATCTTGTCGCGGGAAGATCAGAGGCCAAATAGACTTGATAGAGACGCGCACCCCCTGTCAACCTTGTTTCCCTCCATGAGAAGATGAGAAACAACGGCGGGCGCCATATCAAGACTAATGGGCAATATTGATAACCTTAGTCTTTACGGATAGCTTTGTCTCCAAATTCTTAATATGGGTATCACTACCTAGCCATGTGGAGTTGCACCTCACTATCATCCTCAGCACCGACTTGGCTGATCCCAAGCGCATGTTCTACTGCAACCGAGATGTGCAACGAATGTGTAGTCTCACCGTGGGTTTTGTTTACCATTTGTTGTTCCACCAGTTGTTAGGCTCAGTATGGGGTACCTCGAGTGAGAAATGTCGATCTTGCTGCAGTCGGTGAGAATCACTCGTTGTTGCTGGGGTGTTGGTGGTATCAAATCAAGTTCAAGACGTCGGGCCTGTTGCACGCGTACGAAGCACAATATAATAACTGTCATACCTTCGTCATCCCACAGAACTATTGATTGTGTCTTTGACTTCTACCTGGAATTGGGTGTAAGACGTTTGCACCAACCTATTTCTGGCTGCTCTCTATGCTTTAAGTAGCTTCCACGAAAATGGGATCCTCGGCCACGTGCCAGACTTGACCTCATGAAAACAAGGGTTGACGCGATCGATGATCGAGCAATCCGGTATGTTTGATTTTTCTCAATCCTTGCCAAGGTTAGCGCCTCGTTGATGTTACCATTATCAATGCTGGCATGCAGAAAACAGCGTGGCAGCACATGCATACTCCATACACAATACAATAACATAACCTCGACGACGTTGCATTCGGACGTGAGACGCGATAAACTCAATTCCTAGCTCCCACCACCTACCAAGAGCTTACAGCCTCGAGCTGGACGAAGTATGGATAAGCAGACTCGAATTCGCTTAGGCCAAGGCTCCAGAGTGAGCACAAGCAATCTTCCTTTCATCATCCATTCCAAAGTCTGTTCAAGCTATCATATCTGCCCGTTTTGCCAAGCAATAGCTACGTTCTTGCAATTGATGCCAAAGTTGTGGTTCGCGTATTAGCGAGTGTGGCGCTCATTAGATTCAACCTGAGACAGGGACTAACTTGCTCGATCTAGATTATCGTTAATTACTGGATCCTCGCCATTGATCTCACCTTAGAACTGAAGCTCTTGTTACCTTTATGAAACGGGTTTTCTGTTTAATTACTGTGCCCATTCTGGCAGATCGATCCTCAATGGCCTTCGTACATGCATTCGCTCTCAATCGCTAGTTCAGCTCTCTCATATTGTCGTCATCAGCAAGATCCAGAGCACTCCAAAACTATTTGAAGAGACATGCGCCTCGAGGATATTCATAAATAAATGCCAAATGCTAAATGATAACAAAGTCAGTCAGTGTAACGATGCCGATTCAAATACGAGTCTTGTATAGTGTATGTGTATCCAAGAGAAATCATCGAAAATGAGACTCTGATCTACTGTGTATATCATGGACGCTGATTGTGAGTTGTGAATCAATCTCAAAGAGTTGACAAAAAGAATATCATTAAGGCCTATTACACACAAGCATTATCACAATACTCAATTATCGCTTGGCCACTCTGGACGGAACCCGATCACCATTATATCTCGGTGGCACCGATGCCTTACCATTCCTACTGCTGCGCGACGTCTTTTCCATCGGAGGGTTCTTCTTGCTCTTAGTCGTGAGCGCTAAGAGCGTGCTTAGAGGTAACAGCATTATTCGTAAAATGGTCTTGAACGGGAGAAGGACAATGGCGGTGAGTGCTTCTATCGCCCATAGAAACACGTTCTTATGTGACGCACTATTCTTCGCAGCACTCGCCGCCAGGGCGATTGCATCGTCCAGTCTTGCGTCCACCCCTGAGAACCGAGACTCTGTCTGAAACTGGAGGAGTGTCGCTTTCTTTTCGTAACGGCGTACAGCCCTGTTGAGCGCGTCGAGTTCCGGTTGAATCGCGTTACGCACATCGCGTGCTACAACACTGTCCTTCTGCCTCGCCTTGTTAATCTCCTGTTTTGTTTCTTGACCAGAGACGATCTCCTCAGTGGCGAAACGGGACTCTAGTTGTTCCAGGCGCGCAAGCACAGCTTCCAGTTGTTCTGAATTATTGCTAGTTTTCTGGATTTTGGATGGTCCTCCTTGTACTACCCGCTGCAGGTGAAGCGTTCGTGACTGGACCAGCTTTATCATGTGTGATAGAACTCGAAGCTCGGCTACGAGAAGGAAGATTGTCAAATTGTAGTTGGAAACGAGTCCCTCAGAGGGACGGCTAAGTTGGGATCGAATAGCATGTAGAAGGTATGCGCCGAGGAGTGGAAGAATGAAGCACGAGGCAAGGGCAATAATCTCGTAATAGTATAGTTCTGCGAGAGCTTTCTGCTGCTGTGTCGAAGGTTGTCTCTCGTGTAGTTCCTCAGCCGGTTCAGTGTGAACTTCTTCATCTTCTGGTACGTGATCAAGCGGCGAGTGAGGTGCTGATGGTGGTGCCGGGGCTGGTGCTGGTGCATGGGTGGTCGAGTCGAGGTCGCTATCGTCGTCGATGACACTATCAGCCGTTGATTCGTGCTGTATCCGCACTTCCTGCGCTGAATGATACCATGCCCTATTACACAAAGTCAGTTTATGCTCAGCCTTCAGGTGGGAAAGTAAATGTCGAGAGCTTACCATGGCTGTGTTACAGACCAATGGAGGAACACGCCGGCCAAACCTAGAAGCATAACATCCGTAACTACGGCGCTCCCATTCTTAAAGAGAACGCCGCAAATGGCTGGAAGAAGAGCGAAGGCTAACGATAATGATGCCAGAGAAGACGTTTCCCCAGGTGATGAGGACTCGGAGCCACTAGGATCTCGAAGCTGGGGATTGAGCAAATCTCGAGCTTCACTGAGGCTGTACTCTGAGAAGTTTGAACTGCGACGTGGTGGTATCATATCAAAGCCAGGCGATGCCATATGTTGACGTCGAGCCGCCGCGTCCTCGGCGACCGACACGGTCATGGAACGCCGGAGTCCATAGCCGGGAGGCGGGGCGTTGATACCGGAGCTCACACCGGTAGCGGGTCTACCGGTGGGGGACGACGTTGTGTTGTCATCCGTCATGGGCGAAGCTCAATTGCTGAAGGTCTGAAACCGCTGTGACCGTTTGTGCAGGGCGACGCTCAGTGATGATGAAGGGCCGAGCTTAAACTATCTCCAAAGTATGTACGGATAGTAGGTTGAGAAAAACGCAGCGCATTGGGCCAAGTCACGCGACAAAGCTTTGCACGACGCGGAGAGTGAGGAGTGAGGGGAAGGGGGTAAGAGATGAAGGAAAAGAAGGGCTGAAGTTGCAGAGAGGGGAAGTTCATAGGTAATGAATGTGTTGTGCGACAATGCAAAGAATTGGAATGTGGTGGCGATGAGTTCGTGACGATGATGAGTTGTCTTAACGACGTCACTTACCCAAGGTGAGGTGAGTTACCTACGGCATCTGGGAGTGAGACTGACGAGAAGGGAAGCTCTTGGCTGTAGTCTGTCTACACTTTAATTTATACTTTAGCGCTGGTGCTGAAGCTGCAGCTGGCCACTGGATTTACTGTTAGGCGCAAATGCGGAGGTTTACAGCATCAGCTAGCTTCCGTCTGTTCAGCTGAATTGATGCAGAATATGGGAAAGCTAGTGGGTGATATGGCTCTGTGATTTGATAGTTAGATGTATGTCTTGAAATACAGTATTAATTTAAAAGTTTTGCTATAATCTGTAGATACTGCTAATTAAAATCTAGCCTGATTAGGTAGGTTGGCTAATATAGCTCTTTCCTATATATATTAGGAATTAAAGCTGAAGATCTTTAGCCTTAAAAGATTAATTTGTAAAACTTTTAATATAATAT